>JBAIZZ010000017.1:283422-438952 GCA_037355905.1 Heliconius aoede
TGCCTTGTACTAGAGCCAGAAAATCAAAACATTTCTTTCTCCGAGTAAGAATCGAACTCATAACCGCGTTTACGTTTAAACAATGTGCCCCATATTATACCTTTAATAAATTAAAAATTAAAGTATATTCTTTGCATTTTAGGGTTATATCTATTTTACCAGTACTAGAGACGCAGAAATATCCGAGATACAGTAGTTTTGTTTAGTGTGAAAATTCCTAACTCACTGGCAAACTACGAGTACGAGTACATCCACGGTCCGGTGTTACGTATTTACGGAACTTTCGCACATGTAGTTTTTCTCACAATGTTTTCATTATTCATTAGGGTTGTCACTTCTTTGGAAACAGAGTGTGCGCGTTTTTAGATTTCCTTTCTAATTTGAGATCAAAAATAGATTTAACGGTAATAATATAATGCTTGTACTTTTTTGATTTGATTTATTGCTTAGTTTACTAAATAATAATAAAAGTAATAATAATAAGAAAGTTCAAATCACTCAAAAGATATGAAACGTAAATATAAGTAAAACCTTTTCGAGATAGATTTTTAAAAGTATTTACGCTTATGCAGGAGCATAGGTGCGCAACTGCAAATGCGACGTAAAAACGGTTGTAGGTTCGATTTCCACTCGAAGAATATATAATGTTGTAATTTTATTAATATATTATATTGTCATTTTCTTCACTCTGGTTTATTTCACCATTTAAAACGCAATGCCTCGAGAATACAACGCAAAGTGGGATGCGAAAGTGTTTTAAGGGGGACGGAATATCTTTATCACCTTGACTTACCCCACCTATAATTTATATAGTAACGTAAAATATTCTGTAAAATACACCAATGAGACAACCCTAATAAAGCAAATCATATGGTAGAACAGACACTATAGTTAGTACATAAAAACATTTCGGTATTATAGAGTTGGAAATGATATTATTTATTTAACAAATAATAATACCGGTCAAGTTCGAGTCGGATAAGCTCACCGAGATTAAAATTAAAACAAACACTCCTTGATACAACTTTAGGTGGGTTGCCGTTTGATAAAATTTTTGAAGTTACTGTTTTTACTTGACGCTTTTAAAGTAAATAGGGAAAATGCGACGGTTACAAACTCGTTTCCTACTCGTGGAAATGAAATATTTAATATTTATTGGCTATATACATAAATAAAGCTCGGCGTTGGTTCTCAATAAGCAGTCTCGAAAGTGGAGAGTGGGCTCTGTGCCTGCCTTCTTTCGCATTTAGTGTGCGAAGCAGAAATATAAAGTATTCCTGATGACCTTAGACCTATAACTATCCTTGAACCTGCCTATATTTATATAACTATAATTTATATTTTTAATTTATATAACTATAGAAACCTATACTATATTTATATAACTTATACAAAGAAAACAACTACAGTACTATGTTAAATTATAAAATTCTAGTCCAAGGCTAGGTTTCTCGATATTTATCGTTTAATAGCTGAGTTGAACAATCTTAACTTTACTACATCAATTGTAATACTTAGAAGTATTCTTCAAGTTATATAAAAAACTTGTTTTTGCATATGACTTTTCTACTGTGGTCAAATGAAAATAATTAAGGGTTGTGTGTGATTTATGGTACGTTCTAACTGTCCAGGATAAATCTGAACGTAAAATAAAGACCTTAAATATAATATTTGTGATATTTTTGGACGGCTTCCAAGAGGCGCCGATTCAAATCCAGTTGTAACAGTGTGCAGCTGTAGGTGTGCTTAGCAGGGTAGGCAGAGGGAATGTGGCTACCTAGTGTTAAGATACTTCGTTCTCAAGATACCGTTTCCCGCTTTCCGTCGAATCCTGTAGGCATTGCGTGTTGATTAATAAATAGCTCGAAAGATGATAAAGGAATAGAATAAATGAACTGACCAAGACCAAAACTTCTTCAATAACTTCATAACTCTTCAATTCGGACCAGTAGTTGCTTATTCTCCTAATATTAGCACGTATAGAAACATAGATGACCTTACATCTGATTACGTCATCAAATGCATTAACCGCGCAATTAAAGTCACGACACCGTTTTTCTAAAAGTCAGTAATAAGTATAATAGTATTTCTTATTTACATATTTTGTAGTACACGAGGTTATATTGTGTTTTTCTTTAATACGTTGTTTAATAATAAAAAGATTGTTCTATTTCGTATCTTTGGAATATTTTTATAGCATTAGAAACAAATACTAAACTCTCATGAATTATGTTGAAGTTGTTACTTTGCGGTGTTGAGTTCCGCCGAGTTCGCAATGCCTCCAGAATTCGGTAGAAAGTAGAGAACATAGTGTCTTAACATTAGGTTCCTAGTTAGATTCCTTCTACCTCCTACTACTTTGTGCGAAATACATCGGGAAGCTATAAAAAAATCTTTATGCTACTCTTTTTCTTACTGACCGCCAAAGTTTCACACTAACATATTAACAATACAATGATGGAGTCAATAAATATGTAGTACTACAGTCTGTAGTTAAAAAGAGTACTGAAATCCGGATACTAATAAACTAATTTGATTTGTTTTGAAATTGTTAGAAACTATGAATAAAGGCGAGTTTATATTTTATTAATATGAAATCATATTTATTTTAATACTAGTAATTGATTGTATGACGCCATTCTGATACAATTTATAAACGTCCATCCTCACGATCCCTAACTTAACGCGCATACAGTTAAATGTTGTGCCGCAACATATTATATAAAACATTCTTTTTTTTTTCAGCTTCACGCCGTATCCCGCACACAGCAGGGTAGGCAGAGAGAACCTCGGTGTTAAGACACTCCGTTCCCCACTTTCTGCCGAATTCTGGACGCATTGCGTGTTGAGTGGTAGAACTCAACGCCGCGTTTTGCCTTGACACCAGAGCGAAAAAAAATGAAAATATAAACGTAAAGAAATATTTTACTTCTTTGAGTGGAAGTCGAACCCACAACCGTCGCGTTTACGGCCGACACCCTTAACCACTGCGCCATGACGGCCTCTTTTAAAAAAATATAAAATGTTGAAAATATTAACTTATTTTTTGTTTTAATACAGGTAATGGCATGACGTCAGCAGTAAGTAAGCCTCATGATGCAGTGAATTACATTAAAACACGTTTCTTATAATTATACGAGAAGTCAAAAGACTTGATGGATGGACTGCCTCTGTGTTGCATGCAATATTTCAATTAAAAATGATTTTGTCAATTACTTTAGTGAAACGGAGGATATACGAGGAATTGATTTTTATAGATTACTTGTAAGGATATCACTTTGATGTCTGGTTGATGTAATTATTTGTTCGTCTTACAGAGAAGGCAAAAATAATCACCTTTAAGACACTCTGCTTTCCGCTCCTATTTCAGATATTGTATGTCGTTTGGTGGAACTGAAATCGGTGTTTTATCATGCCAGGTTCACGCGATATCCCGCACATAGCATAATAAACAAAGGGAACCTAGGAACCCAGTGCTATTCTCCATTAACACTCTTCCCTTTACCACTTCCCGCCGAATTCTCAAAACATTACGAGTTAAGCTGCGGAGCTTACCTAAAGCTGCGTTTTTTCTCGATACCAGAGCAAAGATTTGAAAATATTTAACTCCAACGTGTCGTACCAAAACAGGCAAATTTAAATAATTTTGATATTATCATTCCTGCAAATGTGAATAGAAGTGGAACCCACAACCATAGCGTTTCACATCAGAGAGCGTCATTCACAGTTAAATTATACTTTGTGTCATCTTCTTATAAGGGAACTTAAGTCAATGCTTCGTGTTACCAGTCCATGGAACTTTTAATTTTTTTTAGCTTCAAGCTGTAACCCGCATAACGCAGTTTAGGCCGAGAATAGTTTTCTCGGCCTCGGTATTTAAATAATCCGCTACGACGCCTTAAATATTGACAATACAATAAATAATTCATCGATATCAAAAACCCATATTAACTATCAAAAATACTTATGAGTACTTAAATTATTATTCAAAAATGAACAAACACAATGAAATAAAATATAATAAATCACGTCCATTTATTTTGTAATACAGTGTACACTTTTCATTCCATACCTACTACTTTCCTGAAACTGGCTTCACCCTACGGGAGGGGGTGAGCACGTGTCTCTGTATATGTCCCTCTCTAACCCCATACAAATAATATAGTTCCGTCTCCCTCTGTCCGAACCGATCAGCGCACGCATTGCAGGTGAATCCACTTTTTAGTCTTTAGTTGCTCTCTGACCGTCACGTGGGCGGGACGTGTTACGTTTTAACACATTTCCCGCGAAAATTCACGTTCGATTACGTTTTCTATGGATTTTCAATTAAATTGGTAATAAAATATCTTTTTTATAATACTTTATTGTATGTTTATGTGCTTATGTACTGTGTGAGTCGTGTTCACGGGGATTTTAGTGATATATTAAACAGAATCGATAGGATTTTCACGAGACTACATTCCACGTGAGTATTGAAATTTCGTCTACATTACCATTTCTTTAGCGGGAATTTTATTTATTTGTTCTTCGAATGGCAAAATCCCTAAGTTATCTGAAAAATATTAGCACTCTCAGTCAAATATCATAAAGCTCGCAAAACCTTCAAGTGAAGTTTGATTGCAGAAAATTGTTTAATATTAAAATTAATATAAAAACTGTTGATAGTAATATAAAAAATATATATTACCTACATTATGGAGAAATGTATCTTATTAATATATTATTTTTCTTATTCAATTTTTTTCTTAGATTTTTTCTTATTCGGTGCTCCAAAAATTGATAAGTATTAATAGTCATTATAAATTTAATGCTTAATTTCTTTTAGCAAGAAAAATTAAAATATAATTTTTAAATATTAAAAAACTTTATTTCATTTTTTTTTTTTGCTTTAGTATCAATCTGTCAAAGTAATAAAAATATTCTAAATGTCATAGATAAAACGCGTACCTAAAACCTTTTACCTTTAATTATTGTATAACTAATATTGTAGATTATTTTGTTCCATTTAAATATATTAGCATTTAAATGTATCTAAATATTTGCTTTTTGATTTAACACAAAATTTCCAAAACAGCTATATGCGGGACGGACGCCTACAAACATTCGGTCGGTCGTCCACATGGTCAACTTTACAGTTGGAAAAAATAAGTTTTAAATTGTTTATATCTTTCATTAACACGTAAGGCGCAAAGTAATACCTCCAGAATTCCGCGGAAAGTGTGAAACAGAGTGTCTTAATGGCGAACGGAGTGTCCTAACATTCGGTTTCCATATCCCCCCCCCTGCTGTGTGCGAGATAGATAGCTTAAAGCTCATTTCATAGATTTTCCCGATGTACAGTCCAACTATAAAAGATAAATCCAATTTAAGAGTTGCATTTAAAATATTACTATGTACAAAATTTAATTATAATATGATTTAATTTAATAATTAAAATCATAATTAGGTATATATGTCTATTTAGTAATATATTTAGTGATATATGTGTATATATTACCCGTATGTTTGTTTAAACACAGTAAATGAAATTTTTCTTTCAGTATCACTCGTGTGAAAAGTCACAATTACTCAGCACCTATGTTTCGTCTGAGCACACAACTTTGTAACAGCAAAAACCTGAAGGCGTAATTACGTTCAGCAAAAACACGTAAAGCGCTTCTATAGTAGTTATTATGTATGACTTAATGTCTTAATATCCAATGGAAAGATGACTTTTTTTGTTTCATATATTATTCATTATGAAGTTCCATAATCTTATGGGGCTTTAAGTCTGTAGATGTTTATTTAAGCGAAAATTGTTTATATAACTATAGATTATAGAGTCTATAATTACATATTCTCTTAAATAATTTCAGGTCATGAGTAGAATGTGTGCTTGGCGTCGATCACAATCGAAGACATGTATTGATTTTATATAAAAAGTAGCTTTTACTTAACCAAACAGTGAAACAGTTTTTTTAATTTGAACCAATAGTTCCTAAGGTTAGCGTGTTCAACCAAACAAACTCGTATTTATAATATTAGCACCAAATATTCGCATATTCTTTATATCTATTAAACATGAATCTATAATGCCGTTACCGCACGCTGGTTGTTGTTAAGTTGTCGGTTTCTTTCATTAAATAACTTTAATATGTCTATATTCGAAATGCTTTCTTTTCTTTTAACCTGCTAAATCGTAACTAACAAGAATAGTGTCAGATCACTACATTTTCTACACCTGTATTGTTGAAAACAATATATGATTAAGAAAAAAAATCAAATTATATACATCTAAAAATAAAAAGGAAATGAAATTTCTATTTTATACAATGAGTCTTGTAATATACAACATTTGTGAACATCAAATGGATCTATTTTTAATATAATTTATTGGATGTTCCCGTCATAAAATATATACACGCGCCGTTTTTCACTGTTAATATGAATAATAATTTACTTGCTAGAATCTCATATTTTGCTTTTTTCTCTTGTTTTGTTAGATGTAGCGAAAAAGTAAAGTACAGTGACTGGCAGTCGCTTTACGAAGTCATTCATTGTGGCCATCGTGGCGCTGCGTCACATCGGACTGTAAGTTTCTACTTAAGGGAATTAATTGTTTTATCGCATAGACGCATAATATAGAGTGAACCCGCTATCTCCATACTCACAAGCCACAGCACAATATATATAAATACGTAATAATGGTCAGTTTTTTATATGATTGCAAAAGAATTGATACACCAGATATACAGGTTGCGTAGTAAACAGGTTAAAGACGGTCACCCGCCGGCCTGGATAACTTTTTACGAGCCGTACATCAAACTTGGCATTTCTAGTTTTTCACAATATATACTTATTCTACTTATTCTACCCTCTTTGTACGGACTAAAGTGATTTTTAATTATACGTATTATATGTTTCATTGATATCTTGAATTGTTTGAGAGGCGTAGCTTCGCTTGAAATTACTTTTTTTGTAATTTTTATGTAGTTTAGTTCTATTTCTTCCAAGTTTTTAAAACAGTGTTGTATATAGTATAAACAAAAATAATATGCTTAACTTTATTTAACAGTAACTGAATAAAATTATCGACCAAAAACCACATTCTGTATTTTTAGTTTGTATAAGAATATAGAAAAGTGACCGTCGTGGCGCAGTGGCACAAGGGTGTGACTGTAACGCGACGGTTGTGGGTTCGATTCCCACTCGAGGAAGTGAAATATTTGTTTATATTATATTTCCATTTTCTTCGCATTATAAACGTAATAAATAAAAAGAAATTGTGACAATGTAAAATAAACAAATAAATATTGGAGATACAAGGAACCACAAATAATGGACATACGATACACATATATCTACAATACAATATTATCATATTTTATATGCTTATCAAAATATATATGTAATATATAATATAAATTTAATACTTTTATTATATAGAATAGTCATTTCAAAACGTACATTACGTGTAAGGTATTGAAATCTTTATTCGTGCTTTATCGAGCTCCGTTATCGCATTACGTATGGAAATGCGGGTAATATTTTATTACATATAAACTACCTTGATATCGAAACTCTATACTAATTCATATTGTTTTTCAATTTTATTAATGTAATTTCAACATTTGTTAGGCCAGTCGAGGCCCAAGGACACAAGTGGGCGACGACAGTACGGGTGAAAAGGGGTGCACAGAACAGTGTGGGTTCAGTTCCCACGTATGATTTTTATAGGGGAGAGTCTTGACACTAGGTTCTCAGATTCCCTCTGTACACCCTGCTATATGTAAGATACAGCGTGAAGACAAAAAAAATAAAATCTACTTTGATATCGAAACACTACTAGTACTTACTACACATAGACTTTTTAATTTTATTAATGTATTTTCAACATTTCATAGTATTTTAGCTTCATTTTGCTGGATTTTGATATGAAATATTTTATTTGCTCGATATCTTTCATTTATATATTTGTTCCATCGTTCTAATTAACTAAATGTGAATTCAAATAAGTAACTGAATCTGCGAGAAATTTTACATACAGAGTGCTATTATGTTTGTTTTTGTAATAGGTTTTTCACGGCTTTTTAAAATTTTAAATTATATATAGTGACTATCTTTTAGTATACTCTATTTAGTAATTAATTATTTAAACAATAAAAAGACACCTACACGCTGTATCCCGCTGCAAGGTTGGCAGAGGGAACCTATTTTTAAGATACTACGTTCCGCAAATTTCATAAGGTGGTGGAACTCAGCGCTGCACTTTGCCTCGACACGAGAGCGAAGTAATGAAAATATAAATTTATATAAATATTTCATTTTCTCAAGTGGGAATCGAACCCATAACCAGTTGCGTTTTCGGCTACACTTTTTGCTAATGCGCTATAATGAGTTGAGAGCGAAATCTAATAATAATGATACAGTGAAAATGGTTACATATCGAATATAGACATAATTTAGCCCCGAGAACTGTTAATAACCCGGAGACATTATTATATTATTTTATTTATTTCTTTTAATCAACTAGAAAAGAATTGATGATGTAGAAAGATGAAGTCCTATCAAACAAAAAAAAACTAGATCAAAACTTGTTCAGCCGTTTAGGGCTTATGATGGCACACACACACACGTCAAATTTACTACTTTTTTGCATCGGCAGTTAAAAGACGAAGACATAGTAGTAAAATTTAACTGGAAATAGACAATCAGTCTAACAGCGATCTGTATTGTCTGCAGCGTCGGACGGACATCAGCTATTTTAATACCACAGCGACAGATAGTTGGCTAACAGCGTACTGTCCGTATTTTATTTTTAAAAAGACATCTTCTGTACGGTCGGTAGGCAGATTACCTTTTGTCTTCTATTGGCTTAGAGTATTCTATTGCCAATGCTTTTTGTATTGGACACGCGGTTTAGTTACGTATGTGTGTAACATTTACATACTTATATGTACATTGTACATATACAGGGATAGTGTCTGTTTTTTCATTTGATTTGTTTAATATATTAAAATTTTTCTCTGTATTGTTGATATAGTTCACTCAACTATATATCTATTGTATATAATCATTATTTTATAGTCTCTTTATGGTAGGACACGGAATCTTTTGTCACTCCGACATATTGTATCTAAATAAATAAAAAATAAGTCGAGATGACTCATCACTAGGCACTATGAGGACTATTGGAATAAAATCTATTTCTTTTATTTTTATTTTTTCTTTCTCAAAACCCACTCGCAAAATTCCTTCACATCACACAATACTAAAACTCGTCCACAAAATAATTATCAATTAAATGAAAATTTCAATTTAACACATTTTTGTTCTCAAATTATATGTACTTATTGTCATTCTGGATTTTTATTTATAGATAGAGATGTAAATCTTTAAAGATTTACATCTGAAACAGCTGCGACGTTTTATATTATAGTATTGTAATATTGTATAAAATGGGTTAGTGTAAACTGTAAACGCGACGGTCGTAAGTTCGATTTCCAGCTAGAAACTTCCACATCTCAACTAGCAAAATCTCTAAAATAAATGGGGAGTGGAGTGTTTTAACACTACATTCGCTTTACAAATAAATCGACTTTGACATTACGCCGCTCAGAGTGTCAACACACTTCATTTTCACAGACTTACATAATATATGACCATATTATAATAAAATATCTATAACTACCTACCAAAGTTTCGTAACGTCACTGCAATCAAGTAAAAAACATATCATTAACTTATAACTCACGTCAACTACGTAACGAGTGTCGAAATGTCACTGCCAGCCAATACACAAGAGTTAAATATTATGATTTCGATCTTAATTGCTAACTAAAGGTCGTTATATATGGGCTTTTAACTATAGGTATTTATTTATATATATAACGGAATTAAACTAATATATAAGAACGAAATTTAATTAATACAATTATAATTTTTGGTTTTTAATTATTTAAGCATAGTTTGACAGACAAATAACCGAGTCTTTGTGGAACGACCCAGAGAGTAAACGTAACAGTTGTGGATTCAATTCTTACTCGTGGAAATATTTTTACTACCCAGCGCTCTGGTAATAAGACAAAGAGTTCCCTGTAAAACGAAAACAAAAATAATTTTCTTAATCGTTTCATTTTTAAATTTTGCCTTTGATTGGATACATATGTATACATTGATATAAAAGTAGTTCTATTATTTTCATGATCTTAAGATCATGGAAACTATGGAAATAACTGGAAATATTTAACAAAACCTACACTCAAACCACGACTGTTTAAAACGTAACATCATTTAACACTTCGTTGGCGAGAAACGTTCATTTTCTACTAATTTTACTTTTTGCTTAACGCTATTTACAACTTAAAAGTTTTATGTTCCAAATTTTGTTTAAACAGTGATTCTAAGACTCGTTGATTATGATAATGTCACCATTATTATAGTTAACAGTTTTTTTTAACACAGTTTAAAGTTTAGCGTTGAGTTTCCCCACTCAGCTCGTGTTGTCTCGAAAATTTAGTGTAAAGTTGAAACGGAGTGCCTTAACACTACAGTACGAGCTAGAAAAATCTACACATACTTTACTTGGTGTGGATTTTGAGAGCTTGATTAAATTACATTTTTTTTTTATTTCACATATCATTATAATTAATTACAATTAACCATATGAGAAACTATCGTAATTATATTATCTTAATATAATTATAATTCGTTTCATGAATCTTCATGTTCTCAGCGAAATTTTTCACGTACACTTCGGGGTCCAACGAGCTAAAAAACCATCTGTTGACCACAAAAACCGTAGCTCCCATTAACAATCAATTTAATTAAATTTTATATTATTATAATTTGAATAACAATAGCCAGCTCCAAATATTCCTTTATTCGCAAAAAATCGCTTCAATAGAAACCCAAATTATAGGTTAAAATTAGATCGTTAATTTTTCCATCGCTTCGCTTGCTCAGCCATTGAAAAGATTTAAAAATATTTAATTGGTTCCCGGGGATTAGCAACGAGAATACGTTTGGAAAAAGCTATTACCGGGACCGACTTTCTGAATTGTTTCTAAAGAAATTATTAACTAATTAAAATTTTTTTCGGCAAACTCTAAAAAAAAGTATTTGTAAGTTTTATATTGAAATTGCAATATTAATACAGGCTTAGAGCGTTACTTCGTTGGTTAATTATCACGGTTTTTAATTTATTATATAGCCTTTGGATTTTTCTCACCATGTAAATTTTAATAACGCTACCAGGTACGATGTTATGTTTTACAAAGAACATATATATATTCACGCTATTGGTTTCTTGAACTTAGGCTTACATTAATAAATTAAACGGTGCGATATTCCATATTTTTCTAGATTTTTGAAATTATATTCGTTGTAAATAATTCGGTGAAAGGTGAAAGTTCAGAATTCAAACGGAGTGATCTATCATTAACTGTTGGAAATTTGAGGCCATTGCCATGGCTCGATCACCATCAGGAGAAATTTGTTATATTTGTAACTCATTTTTGGTAACTTTAAATGATATATATCAATTTTACATTCGTATTTATTTTCTTAAGTTAGATTTGTAGTTAAAATTCTCTGTTTTATCTATTGTGTGTCGTACGATGGATTCGAACTTTAAACAACTTACCTCCGAAACCAATTAAAATAATTCGCTTAAAATTACATGTTAGTAATAAAAACGCGAAATTATATTATTATTTTAAACTTGTATAATAGCGATATGTAGTAGAAATTATATTGAAGGACACGAGCACGAAGGAAGTGGAGGACGTTGCACCTTTTAATGAATTATATCAGAAATCAACTTGAGGTTAATGCAATTCTATGAAATATATATTATAAGGATATTTTTTAAAGCAAGCAAGAAGCACAAAAACACGCAGTTGAGTTCAGCCTCTCAAGCAATATCTAAAGAATTTGGCGGAAAGTGGGTAATGGAAGTGCCTCAATGTGGAACAGTGTCTTAACACCAGGTTCTCAGGTTCCCTTTGCCTCAAAACTCGGCGATAAGTTTGAAACGGGGTTAACATTAAGTTCCTTCTTCCTACGCTGTTATGTACGGGATATAGCGTGAAGCTCACTAAATATAAATATATCTGGTATGACACCCTGTTTCCTAGATCATTACTGATTCAATTTTTTTTTCTTCACGCAATTTGCATCTCTGATGGTACCTATTCGAAATATTACGTATGTGTATCTATCACATATTTCTGATGACCTTGATGCGAAAGCAAATTAGTTTTTTCTTACGTATTAATGTCGTAATTATTATAATTTAGTTAATTATTTTAAAACAACTTTAATTTTAAAGAGATAAGACGTAATTGCACATAATTTAGGCCGAAAAGTCTTACAATTTATATAATAAATAAAAAATTACAAATGAATGACTAAATATATATGTACATCCTGTAACTAACCTTTTAATTAATATGTGTAAAAAAATGTGAATTACATAAAAAAAATACCTTGACCTTTGCATATAATATAAAAATAGCACGTACTTTAAATATGGCACTGAACGTCGCGGCGCGCGGCGTTTAGTTCCGCCACTCAACACGTAATGCCTTTAGAATTCGGCGGAAAGCAGAGAATGGTAGTATCTTGATGGTGACGGAGTGTCTTAACACTAGGTTCTCAAGTTCAATTTGCGTATCCTGCTGCTTAAAGAATTATGTTCACAGGAAGTGGACATAAAATCCCATGTTTTTTTTTCTAAAAATTAAAATAATCTCGGCCAACCATTCATATCTATATATGATATTTATCTTATTAATGTAAGTATCTTATATCATTAGCACGTCCTTGCAATGAACTTGGAGACTGTAGACACAGACATTCAGAATTAATAAACAGTAATTGTAAAAACAATAGTTGCTTATCAAGATGGAATAAAATGAGGATCTTTATATGATTTTTTGTTGTTTTTTTTTTATTTTTGCATATATTTTAGCTTTGATTAACCTTGATTCATACATCTTTAGTTATTTTGTCCAGCTCAAGAGTATGTAACAGAAAAAAAAGTAAGAGTTATAACATAAAAAAATAATTGTCAAAGATGAAGTCGAGGAATATAGACACTAAAAACCTGGTAAATTAAAGTAGTGTCTCAAACACTACGTTATCCACTGTCCACGGCAGAGATCACACACATACTGTCTTTGACTAGAAGGGAAAAATAAAGAATTCCTACCTCGTGTAGAATTGAATCCACATCACGTTACCACTAAACTTTTAATTTTGTTAGGAAAATATAAATCACCTGACGCCTATTAACTACTTAATAAAATCTATTGAAGTTTAACGAAGGATTTAGACGTTTTTATATCAATTTATCATTGAAATTAAACCTGATAGTAAATTTTAAGTAACATAATAATATTTATAAGAGGCCATTAGTGAAGAACATTTTCGTTGATATTAGGGTGAGTTTATTGACGCTAACTGGCAAGGGGTTAGTTATGTAAGTTAAATTTAATAAGGTGTAAGCAAATTGTAAGTTACTGTTGTGACTGAGTTGTGGATTCGATTATCACTCTGGGAGAACGGATTATTTTTAATTTTCTGTCTCGAAAATTTAACGGATTTTAGGAAATGGAGTATCTTGATCTGGGTATTCTCTACCTGCGGCTCTGTCGTCAGAATATGGGGAACTGAAGTGTCTTAATGAGAACAGAGAGACTTAACACTATGTCCCCAGGTTCCCTCTGTATCCCGTACGCACGAGTATCCCGTCCGTAGCAGGGTACGGGTGAAGCTAAATCAAAAAGCAAAAACTGAAAGTTACAACTTATTAATAGAACTTAAATTAAAAACAACAAAGCTAATTCTTGAAATTACTAGACTTCCCAAGCTGTTCAATTACCCACGGGCTTAATTATAATGAAAATGTTCAAACCATCTTCACAAATGCACGTGAGGACTTCCTGCGCTATAAATTTTGTACCAAGGCCACGATATCAACAACTTATGTTTCCTTTTGGCGTTAAATTAAAACTCATACGGGTAATACTATCTGTAAGTACTGAAATAAGTGCTAAATTAGCATAAAATGTTTAACTGTTTATTAAAATTTACTCACTGTCTTTCTTTAAAATGCAAATGGGAAATCCAGTGTTAGACACTCTATTCTCTATATTTCGTATATTTTTGTAGAGTGAGTTCCGCCACTCAACATTTGGCTTGGTAAACGACAGAAACTAAAGCCTGCTCTTTACAAAGAATATTATTTCAATTATATTTTTATGTAGTTATAATATATTTGAAAATATGTAAAATTATTTTGGAAATATATTTTTGATTTTGATTTGAATATATTTTTGAGTTTATTTTGATAATAAGCACAAGCCATATTCTACCAAAAATAAAAAAAAATCATAAGCTATTACAAACAATAGGTTTTAACGTATTGGTTCAAAGGGCTTGAACCTGTGCCCTCTGTTGCGTAACACTGTGCCTCATACATACATTATGTAATGTATGTATGTATTGAACAGTAAATACCAATAACTTAGGTTGTTTATAGTCGCTACAAATATTTGGTATATATCCAAGTAATGCTTAGATAGTAAAATGATGATTAACAGCATTGTGATGCGATGATCAATTCTTCTATTCCTTACATTTATTACTACAGTAATAGAAAACGCTGTAATATAAACGCTGACCGCAGGTTCGATTTCCACTCGGGGAATATTTAATTTTATTTCAACATGTAAGTAAGTGAGACAGTTAAAGGTATACATACAGTTAAAAGAGTTTTTTCTGGCTTTACGCTTATAATCATTTCTGCTCTAAGTCTCGCGAACTATACTGTACATATGTACACTATATGTGTATATGTACATAAGTTATATTATATTTAATCACATAGATATTACACGAACACCACAATTCGCTAATAATGAAGTAGACCAATATATAAATTGTAAAGATTTACATTTAGTGCAACGAACAGACGCTGAGAGACGCGCTTATTTATGAGACGTTAAAGAACCCAATTTGTCATTATTTTAATTGCCTCTTGATTTACTTTTATTTGTTATGTTCTGTGTATATATAAGGTGTGAAAGCAGTATAGAGATTCTATATACATTATATCATGTAAGCAACTGTGCAAGTTTTATTGAATACTAGCTTTTACCTGCAGGTTCGCTTGCGGTGACATATGGAAATAACTGGGTTTCATGTACAAAGTTCTTATTTTGTACTACTTTTTGTATCAAGAACAAGTGGCAAATTATCAGAGCGAAGAAACTAAACTATTAAATATTTTATTACCTCGAATGGGAAGCAAACCCACAACCTATCGCTTTTACTGTCGTGCATGCCCAGCGACACGGCCTGATGTGGCTAAGGCATATATAGTAAAAATATATGGTGGATATATGACAGGAGCAATATACATAATTTCTAAACTTTTATAATGTTATCTAATGTTAACATACAGATATGTATTTAGAAATCGGTAACAGTTTTTTGCGGTAATCTTAATTGCATCGCTCGCTTACAAGAGTTAAATAGACAGAACTCAGGGCTAAGTACACACTACTTTGAATATTTTGTAGTATTATTTTTGCAAACAAAGAAAAACCAATGAATATAAAAATTTTAAATGCATATTCAGTTATTGAAAATATTTACGGTATTCTACGCAATTAAATTTAACAATCAACACGCAAATTTTGTTGAACAATAATCACAAAAACATACATTTTAATCAAGAAACGCTTTTACCTAAAGTCGTTTATAACGCGAAACATAAAGATTTTAATTTAGCTGAGTGTCGTCATCCCGTTATTATTTGTATTGTGTATAATAAACGTGTAATACGAGAGCGTTATCTGCGTTTCAAGCTCGCGACTTTGAACTTTTCGAAAGTAACGTAAGTAACACCAAAGTCTGGACCGAGTATCTTAGATAAAATTTCAACGATTGGGTTAATCGTGTATATATATTACAGTTTAATGTAAAATGTGTATATATTGCCAAAACTAAAATATTATTATCAGTAAGTATGTAGAATGAAAATGATGCATTGTAACCAGGCTGGCGGATATGTAAATTTGCAAGGATTTCCTCGAACATAATGGTTATTTTTAACTAACTGTAAGTTCATTTAACTAAATGTAAGCATTCAGCTCAAGCTGTTTGCGTAAACCCAAATAAACATTTTCGATTTGTATTTACCATATTTTAAATATGTTGACACTATGTAAAAATGATAATAATATATTAATTATAAATATATATATATGTATTAATTATAAATATATTAAATAATATATTTTAATATATAATATAAAACGAATATTTATTTATTGTTTTTTTTTTACATCAAAATTCCCTAAACACCAAACAAAAATATACAGATACATTACGGCTAATGCTTATTCCATGTATACAATTTCATGTAATATATAATTTTGTACCTTATATCGCCTTTGTTTTGAAAATCCATATATGAAGAGTGACACTACCGTTGCTGTCTGCTCAGTGAAAACTAAATATAGAAATACTAATATATAAAAATACTAGAAATATATTCTGTTTTATTTAATATTTAGGTAAATGCTAAGGGGCTTTCTGTGAACATTTCATTGGTTGAGGAATAGGTCCCGTTTGTTTGATCTCTACAAAGCCACATAGAAATATAAATATTACATACATACATTACCTTTGTGTTGTGCAATTGGGTAATAATAGAGAGGTGTGGCTTGTATGTAATAATAGTAATAAAAAAAAATAAAACGGAAGCTGTCGGTATTTTTTTAGATTTAGTGTTTGTTGATGTTCTCCTGATACTAAAAAATAAGTTTGAAACTATAACATAGTATATTTATTTTTTCTCAATCTGTAATTACTCAGAATGTCCAAATATTTGGGTTGCCTTTTTCTTTAGAACTACATCAATATTATGTTAGTAAATTACAGTATGTAAGGTTACTGTACTGTTGCACTTTTATTTAATAGCTTTCAATGTGTCGTGGCACATGTCTTAAAAATCTATTTTTAAAATATTATAATAAAATATAACGATTTCCATACGAAATGAAATTTCATTCTATTACGTACTGTAGTACATTAACACATAATAAGTAATACTTACAAGTACCCTGCTACAAGTAATAGTACTGCTATCGCTATTAGACAATTCTAATAGAAAGCTAACATAATAAATTTTATATAACATTATTGTTGGTAAATTAAATTATATAATGTAATTTATTATATAAATTATAATTTTATTTATTATAAATAATATAAATTAAATTATAATTATAAAATTATAAGGAAGCAAAATACGCCGTTTGTATTTGTTAATTTGGGTGAAGATTGTAGATCAGAGTGTCTTGACACTGAATTATTTGTCTACAATGCGTATGCCTATTTAAATAAAACTTTACAGCAATAAAGCTTATTCATCAAAATAACACATGTATAATTTGGTTAGCTATAATATAATTATAAATTTAGTGCGGGCGAAGCCGTCTTTGGGTCGCTGGTATTCTATATATCCTTTATATTATGTTCAGCAGCTTTATTATATACTTACTATAAAAATCACTAAGCCCAAGATATTCAATCTTATCTATAAAAAAATTTTCAGCAATAAATTTACCTTCAACTTCTAGACTTAGGAACAAAGGATTTTAAAAAAAGTTCTTACAAAGTTTCTTGCACAATTTCTTAGAATTGAAGCAGTTTTCCGAACTGATTATAGAGTCTGCTACTTAATCTCAGTAGGTAAATTGTAATGTCAGTTTATTATTTATATTTTACCTGAGAAATTAAAAGAAATCTGTTAAAGTTACATTGAGTTACGTTACATTAAAATCGGTCAATATTTAAATATAATCAATTTGAGGCCGTCGTGGCGCAGGGGCAGAAGCAAGCGATTGTAAACGCGATAGTTGTAGGTTCAATTTTCATTCGAGAAAATTAAATAGTTTCAATTTAATACATTCATTTCGAAGCGCAGTGTTGATCTCTCTCTCTCTCCGAAGCTGTGAAACTAATAGTACAATTCTAAGAGCCTCATGATCTTCTTATTTTATTATTATTCATATTAGTTATTTATTATTACAAAAACCAAAAAATCTAATTGCTTAATTTTTGATTTGCTGTCATTACTGTAAAAATTTACCTATTTACCTATTTTTACCTATACATATTTTAGCCTACGAAAATCTAAAACGGTTGAGGACCGAGATTGTAGAGCTAGTCAAAGAAATAAATACACACACGCTCGAACTCGAAAAACATAATATCTTTCCGATTATACATATAAAAAGAATATATATACTTTTAATTTACTGATAAAAATAATATAAATCATTTTCATCTAAAAGATTTTGAGATTATAATTAAAATGAGCAAAACACCTGCGTTTCATTCTATGGGAAAAAAGTTTGTTAAACTGTAAACTCACAATTTATAGCGGCGTTGGTGTTATACCTTGTTAGTATAATAATAGGTATATTTATGACATTTTTAAACTGATATTCCACACTTAGTCAAGTGAAATAATTAATTAGAAAATTCAACACGCATTGCTTCGAAAATTGGGAGATAAATGGAAAACGGAGTGTTAGTTCCTACTGCCTATCCTGCAATATGCGGGATACAGCGTGAAGCTAATTAATCATTTATAGCGTTGTAGCATTGACTTAGTATCCTTGGTCTTTCAAGTCTTAGTACAGTGAATGTTGGCAAGGCAATCGTATCTTTGGCAAAGGGAAACGTAAATAGTTTAATTTCATAATTTATTACTTATATTTTTAAATGTGTGTGATTTTAATGTGAGGTTTGTAGGTTTTAATAACATATGGAGTTTATGTGCTGACAAGCACAGTATGTTTCTATTTATTGTCATTATTTTCACGCTGCATTGCTTTAATAGTATATTAGGCAGAATGAACTCTGTGTTAAGACTCTCCGTGTCCCGCTTTACCTTGTTATCACAACGAGGAAATGAATATTTTGAATAATTCATTCTTTTGAGTGGGAATCGAAGCCAATATCATCGCGTTTACAGTAATACATCAAATGAAATAACAATGTACGTAAGTAGTTATATGTCTGAGTAGCAATATCTTCCAGACAATCTTTAGGGTCAAAACAGCTGTTACAGTACATAAGGACAACATACAAACGAATAAGGGCTCTATTTTTCACTGTCCCTGCGACAGGTATAGGCCGTTTTAATATTAAAGTAATGAGTTGTGATACATATCCCAAAGCAAGTTTGAAAGAGTACGTGCTGAGTGGTGGAACTCAACGCCATACTTTACTAAAGAGAAAATAATTGAAAATAATTGATTCCCCGGAATGGGAATTGAACCCACGACCACCGTACTTGCATTCAAAATCATCAAATAAAGGATACGTCAAGATATAAATATAATTATTATTTGTTAACATATATATTTACATATTAATTGTTAACAAAATAATTTTATGTGATCGTGTAAATTTTAAAGCGAAATAAAACTCGCCGTTTGCCCGCGCTAACAACTCGGCTATAAATAATGTCATTGAAATTAGAATTCAATGCTTTGACGCTTATACTTTTTAATCTCAGTTTGAATATGTAGATTGATACGTTCCATACGTTTATTTCATATAACATATTAGTTTCTTTATTTTCTGAGAAATGTTATGTTTGGTGACATGAGACATCTTGAAAATGTGGGTTCGGTTTCTACTCAAGAATTTCTACTCAAATATGAATTATTATATAAATTTTCAGAAATGAATATCGAATTGTTAACAAATCCATTTTAAGAGATGAAAGAGGTATGCAAAGACGTAGCGTTCGAAACTCCGGTATTAATACGTGAAGAGCGAGATTAAATTAACAAATCTATTTAGTAGAATAAAAAAATATTTAATCCAATTATAGCCAATACACACATAAACTAATATTAACATTCTCTATTATAACACAGTAAATTTAAATTTATTAATCACATTCACTGTACTAACGAAATCCGATCTTAAAGACACACGATCCACCGGAAGTATAAATTTAAAGTCATTTCAAAGTTTGCATGGCGTTTCAACAATCTCTTCAATCGAGTCGGCTGACGCGGACAGTGATTAACGCTGCACGCTGCCCCAGATATTAGAACACGCGATTCTAATAGAATATATTTAAATACCAAATTTGAATTTGTTTGTGGATGTTGTTAATGTGATGGATTTAGGTTTATGTTGTCGTATTTAGTGTGCGGTTTGATGTGGTAAGAGAGGTAGAGAGACGTCACAGGTGATCTTTGAGAATACAGTGTCGATGATACTGAAGGAATGTGGGGTAAAACACCCAGAGGAACGTTTTCTCTGAAGACGTTAATGACAGTGGATGAAGCGAATAAGGTACATAGAATGCCTAACAATATAGATACAGTGTAACAGTATGTATCTTGGATATAGGTTGTAATAAAAAAGTAATAATAAAATATGTATGGCAATACATATACATTACATGGTTAATTATAAATAACACAATCTACATATTTTAATTATATTAATCTAGTTCGTGTATTGGAGTCTCGAGTGTCGCGACCGTCATTTCATCCATATAGAATGTCGAACGCTATATAGATGAATTACAAGACTTATGACATACCCAATGTATAATAAATATAATATAATAATAATTTAATTAAATTAGCTTCACACTGTATGTTCGTACCACGAGAGACTTTTTCTAATTTGTGTTTCCGGTCTGTTGCGATTTCAGATTGTTTTCATTAACTGCATATGCTTAAAATTATGAAATTTTATTTTCATAAATGCTTAATAAAAAAAATAGGAAACAGTTCTATGTTTTTTTTTTTGCTCTTTTCCTTTTTTTCTTTGTAATTGTAATTTACACTCATTATATAAAAAGAAATAATATAAAATGAATAAGCATTTTCCATAAGATTACAAATCCCCGCTGGCGACATTTGCCAGGTCCACTAGCATTTACTTTTATGGGAAACATAATTATGGTTGAGTGCCTACAAAATTTTCATGACTCATCATTTTACTACATCACTTAAAAGTCAGCACTGTTTTGGCGCAGTGGGACAAGGTCTAACTGTAAATGGTTGGAGGTTCGATTCCCGCTAGAGTGAGCGTTCATATTTTCACTATCGCAATCAGTTCACATGATGAGCGGCGTTGAGTTCCTTGTCCTTAAAATAAGTAAAAAAAATATAAAATAGAAGTCTCATAACACTAAATTCCCTATTACCCACAAAAATAAAAGAACTTAAAAGTTCAGGTAGTACTCCTCGCGTGATAACCGCCCCATTTCTTAGTGCCAGTCGACAGTGCAAGAGTTACTGGAAGGGCCTCGAAGCCCTGAACGCGTGGGCGAGAGTATTTTTAAATAACTCTCATAAAATCGGGTCGTCGCTCTATATTTTTCTTTTCTTCACTGTTAAACGGGATCACTTTTTTTTAAGAATTAAATATTCTTTATTTTATTATTCTATACCAAATGTCTAAGGATAATGGTGTTTTTCCTATCATTTCGTTTTGGCTTTTTGACTATGTCGGAGTCGTGTTGGTCATACGTTTTTTTATAAACTCTAAAAATATCTGTATTCTTACTTGTTTTTATGGAATACTAGTTGCCGCTCCTGAGTTCGTTTGTGTGAACTACAATAGTTTTTTTCCCGTCCCCGTAGGAATAACGGACAGTCTCTATTTTAGTGCTCCTCTACACTTTCCAAGGAAGCTCATTTTAGCGTTCTATTCTGTGCAGTTTCTGCATATATATCTTTAGAATCTGTGTATATATACATATAGATATTATTATTTAAAATTTTTTTTGGTGGCACGCTGTATCCTGCACATAGCAAGGTCGGCATAGGAAAAAGAAGATAATATATTTAATATCTTCATTTCCTCGAGCAAAAATCGAATCCATAACCTGTAGCGTTTACAATCGCACGCTTGTTCCTCTGCGCCACTACCCTCAATTAGTTTACACGAATAAAGTAAAACAGGAATGCTAAGAAGA
Source organism: Heliconius aoede (assembly GCA_037355905.1). Lineage (NCBI taxonomy): Eukaryota > Metazoa > Arthropoda > Insecta > Lepidoptera > Nymphalidae > Heliconius > Heliconius aoede. The sequence continues at coordinate 305,438 of JBAIZZ010000017.1, forward strand.
AAATTAATTAGTTCAAAGACGTGAGTATTGCACAAAAGACCGCGGTTCGACGTTATTCTCTAAGCAATACAACATGACAGGCTAATTAACTCCGTATCTTGTAAACATGTGCATCTTTCCCTGAAAATAGATCTTATTTGGTTGTATATGTGTGTATGTGTTTGCATGTGTGCGTCCAATTTCCTCGTTGACATTTTTGCACACGATGCATAATTTGTATTTTACAAATGCGAACGTTTTAATACGGTTTTGTTTGTTTTCTAGGAGATTACTGCTTTTTAGATATATGCTTATGTGTAATTGTTTATTGGTTTTTGTTCAATTTGAAATTTTCTGTAACAATTTTTATTTTTTAATGATCGATATCTAATAAATTAATATATAAAGAATGTTAGTGCCAAACATAATACTTCATAAAACAAATATTATACATTAAACTGTTTAACCACAGACAGAGGTGGCATAATGAAGTGTGAAAATCTGAATTTGACAGTTCTCACGCGTATCGATTCGCACGCTCAAACGAATATTACTCGGTATAACAAATTGGCTGTAAAATATCGAATATATTCTAAAAGCTAATACTAGTTAATTATTACAGCTCGTGTAATTACCCGCTATGTTTGTTTACTGTATGCGTATACAAGGAAATGGACAGGTTAGTTAGTTTCTTAATGTAGGTTTTGTGTATGAAATTTCTACTATGTGTATTTGGTATTATATTTTTTTGGCTTAACGTTATCTCCTGTATCTACGTAACAGGGAACCTGGGAAGCTAGTGTTTGTTACTTTATCCCGATTAAGACACTTCCGTTCCCCGCTTTTCACTAAACTATGGAGGCGTTGAGTGTTTACAACGAAGAATAAAAACATAAAATAATTTATTTGTTTGAGAGAATCGACCCCACAAACTGCCGTGTTCACACATTTGTGCCCCTAAATCTCGAACTAAACTGAGGTGATGAATCTTAGTGAGGAATCTTAGCTCTAGGTTTCTCTGCTATGCGGAGAATAACGTAAAGATGCAGAAGGAATAATCTGTCACGTCTTTCGTAAATCGAAAGTTATTATTATAGATCAGATGGAACAATTCCATAAGCTTGATTAAACACCGAAACTCTAAAAATAAGTTTTTCTTAAGCATACTGTTTATTTTTTCTCCAAAACAAAGTAATCTGTCGCCAGTTCCCGCCCTAAGCCATATTAAATATTAAGCGTGGTCACTAAAGATGCATGAAACATTTTTATATCGAAGTTAATTTTAAACTTGTTAAAAATATACGTCCTTCCAGGTAAACTTGATCTACAGTATAGCCATTTTGCGACATTGTCCTCTTATTTGGGTCAGTGGCGCAGTGACGTTGATGACACAGGGTGTGCGTTATTGTTCACTTCGCATTTTACATAATGCATTTCGGTGTCTATTTTAGTGATAACAGGAGTTTTGTATAGATATATATATTTTATGGTTACGTAGGATGTAGGTAGATTTTTTATAATTCTTTTTACTATTTTTGTTGGAATTTTATAAATTATTATATATTTTTAAATTATTATGATACGGTAGAAAGAGAAACAATGCTTTCCCCCTACCTACCTATTCTATGCGGGAAAAATGTAAAACTGGCAATATTATATTTACTTTAAATATTAACAATCATAACAAAGTAAAATATTATAATTCATTATAATGCTTTTGTTTGAGCTACCAAGTCGTAGAAACAAAAGACTATTATAATAACAATGATTTTGTTTTTGTCTTTCGACCCGACGATTTAAATTATTATACCAATAACGCCAATTAAATTGCTCGCGTTGAAAATAATATCTTTTGTGTTTCGTTCACGCAATTCGTCTATTAGTTGACGTGTCAATAATGAAGCCAGTAACGATTCCTCTTTTTTTTTCTGTACATTATAAAATTATTATGCCACTTATTTTAGATATAATTATAGTGTTATTCGTTTTTTGTGTTTTTTTCATGCACTCTTTAGAACTCTACTCTAAGGTTTTCGTTCTCCGTCGCTTCGATATTATAACACTTTGTACGAATATCGTAATACAGTGAACATAGTAAATAAATTCTTACTAATTGTCGTCTTATAAGTAATGTTAAAGAATTACGCTTCGACTAGAAGATTGACCTCAAATATTGGGGAATACATTGTTAATATAAATGCTGGATAAATCGAATCTACAAACACCACATATACTGTCAGTCAATAGTCAGTCGTACCTTCATATATAATTTTTGCCTCTACAATTTATAGTAGATTTATTAGTGTGAACGTTTTGATACTATTATTATCGATATCATGAAAACCGGTTTCTGTTATTAAATATTTTGAAGAATCGGACAAAAAATATCTTTAATCTAAACGGGCGACACCCTTTGTAACGAAACGTGCAATTTAAATTTAAGCAAATCCATTGCTCTAAAAGATAAAAAAAAACAAAGTCCAATAACTAAATATAGACTTTTAGTTTGAATTCAAATAGAAATTTTTGTAAAGGCATAAGTGAGATGATTAGCTTTACGTTGAGTGGCGGAACTCATTGCCACGCTTTTACCACGCGGTACCACAGCGATGAAATGAAAATATAAAATATTTAATTTCATCGAGTGGGAATCGAACCCCGCACCACGACTATCTTCAAGAAATAATATTCTATTAATTGATTGAAACGGTACCTCTTGAAATTTGATTAATTGACTTAAATTTATTAGGCTGTATATATGAGGCCGGCGTGACGCAGCGGCACAAGGGTGTGACAGTAACGCGAATGTTGTGGGTTCAATCCCTACTCGAAGAAGTGAAATATTTATTTACGTTTATATTTCCATTTTTTTCGCTCTGATGTCGAGGTAACAAGCGCGGCGTTGAGTTCTACCACTCAACACGCAATGCCTCCAGAATTCAGCAGAAATTGGGGAACGGAGTGTCTTGACACTATTTTCCCTCTGCGTACCCTGCTGTGTGTGTCGGATACAGCGTGAAGCTAATTTAATTATTATTTTTTATTTCTTAGACTCATACATTACAACTGTTCTACAGTAGCATTACAAAACAACGTTTGTCCTTTTGTAATATAATGAACATTCTAACTATTTCCAAAACAAATCTTTCTTTAAAAACTATAGTTTTAACTATCTGTAATTCTCTTTTAAAACAGCTCAAAATCTATCTGTAATTCCATCCATCAATAATGATAGATCAAGCCGTCGATATGCAGTACTCGATACATCCACCACCGGTCTGACCTCGTTCACGAGTAGCTTTGAAGTACAAGTGGCGGATCAAATCCAACGGACGTTTTACGACGATCACAAATAGACGCGTGCTGTGCTTTGTTGGATTTGTATCGGTGTTTCTTTTATGTTTGTATATTGAAATGCTATAGTAATCTACTATAGCAGTTTTGATAGTTAGATGTGTAGAATTCTCTCGAGCGTGTGACTGTATAAGCGATTGCCGTGGGTTCGATTCCCATTTGAGGAAATGCTACGGTAATGACGCAAAGCCCGCAAGCAAAGCATTGAGTTCCGTCAGAAAGTGATGTAGTGAAGTGACTTATTAGAAACGTCTTAACCGTTGGTTTCCTGGTTTTCTACTCTTCTTCTTATGTCTTACAAAATTAAAAACTTATTAGATACTTATTTTCCAACGCTAATAAAATTTAAGAAATCACTGTTTTCTTTTACATGACGTTTACTATTGTACAACATTTTTTATTCTTACCTCGTGCCAAAGGCAATAAGTTACATGACGTTATTGTCCACCTTCGATCCTATATTTCAACCTGCTACAGTAGACATAAACACTTTTCTTAATACTATTTGAACTCTGACCAAGCTATAATATAATCGTTAATTTACTGGTCTATAATAGCGTCGCACTAAATAAACATTTTTTAAGGCATTAATATTTCTATGATTCCTATTTTAAATTAATAATCTTGTTATAGATATAAATGAATTACGTAAGGTGCGATGAGACTACATTTGACTGTAAACACGATGAATTTTGGTTCGATTCTCGGGCAACGAAATATTTTTACTGCCTCGCTTTGAGACAAACAAATCGCAGTATTGAAGTGCACCAATGAATGCCTCGTATTCTAGCGGAAACCAAAGAAGGTTTTCTCTTCGTTGTCTTCCATGTTCGAAAAACCGTGTTTTTTTTAATTTTCTATAACGGTATTCATTTCGAAGGTAATATATATATATTAACCTTTTTATATTTTATAATATATTTATCTACTTTATGTTTTTGTACGTTTTCTAATATAACATATATATATACTGTTTAAAAAAACTGGTCAAGTGCAAGTTGGACTCGCCCACCGAGGGCTTCATACCAATTTCATGATTTAGGTCAACGGGAAACAGAATTTATGAAAGATGACAAAATTAAGTTTGCAGACGTATACACTAATTTAGTTGTTGTAGGTCAACGAAAAGTATCCTATAAATAAACGGTCTTGACAACACAGTTATCCTCTGTAACGATTTGGGTATTTCATGTCGACGTATGTAACTCTAAAAATAAATATATAAACTATATAAACTAACATATTTTATATTTTCAATGCGATTTTACCATTCCACCAATCAGGAAGTCGCTGTTTGCCAAAAAATACCACAATGCTAAAGGTAAATAATATGAAATAAATATGTCTGTGACTGAAGGTTCCCAGTGTAAGCCAAACTCTGGGACGATAGTAACACGCCAGACGAAAATAACTCTTCGGTCATTTGGCAGATGACCAGCTCAGGGCAGACTATCGCTAGGAACAATAGATGAAATCGGCGTCGTATAACGCATTTTGAATATTATTAAACTAACAATTTTAATTTGGACAAATTTACGATTAAGTAGATTTTAAAGGATTTTAATCGATATTGCTTTTTTATGGTGTAATAAATTCTTAGATGTGGTTTTATGAAATATACAAATAAATATTATTATCTCTTGTTAATTATTTATAGTTAAAAGACAGAGCGCGACGTTGAGTTCCGGCACTCAACGTTCAATGTCTTCTAGATTGGCGGTAAGTGGGAAATGAATTGTTTTACCACTAGTTTCAGTCTTCTGTTATATATGGGATACAGCGTGAAGCAATAAAAAAATCTATTAGCAAATCACTTTACTTGTTTTTGTTAACATTGCTACGACGACAATACAACGCTTTCTGTATATATGGTTTAAAATCCGAAATCAAACCAAAAATCACATAACACTTATAAGAGTTTAATGTACATTAAATTATTGAAGAGTATATACCGTTATGAATTATCAATGTCAACGTCAGAACGGTTACGCAAGCGTATGCGCGTACGCATTTCTTCACGCGTAACCTTGTTGCGCGTCACTTTCGCCTTCCCTAAGTGGTAGACACGTCTGCCATTTTATTACTTATATTATGAAGATTTTTAACGCATTTTGTATAGGGAGAGCTTAGTGATACATTTCTCCGTTTTAAACTTACTGCACATTTTAATAATATAATATGTTTAAGCAGGCCATATGTTGGGTTCATTCTAATTATTGAGGCCGTCGTGGCGCTGTGGCAGTGTCTGATTATAATAATAATATACCAAAATTATTTAGTGATAAAAAACACTCCCTTTTCCCTGTTTGTTTTAGAAATATTAATTGCTCTTAGTCTTTCTAGACATAAAGCGTACCTACATCGAGTTGAAATTGAACCCATAAATATCTCTTATGCGCAGGGCAGGATGAAGGGATCCAATGTTAAGATACTGAATGGCGGAACTTAACGCCGCGATCTGTACCTCCACTACATACGAAACCCTGTTGAATTTAACATATTATTATATTATAATAGTAATTAATTATTTCAACAAATAGTATATTTATTATATATACAAACATTTTACTGAGAAACCTGGCGTTTCTACGAATAAGATGTTTATCATTAAAGTTTCTGCAGGACACTGACCCAGTAACACACGGGGTCGGCTTACTTACTCGTACGTCTTGGGTTAACTTTGCGTGCACCGTTTGCAGTTAACAATTAACTACAGCAAACGACTTCGCAGTTCTTAACCTCGTTTGGAAAGATTGTGTTTCAAAATCTAATATAATATTTATTTAGCTTATACTAGGAATATAAGCAAAGTAATAGAATATTGAATATAGATGCGATGTGGCAGTGTCTAAATGTCGATGTAAACGTGATGGTTTTAGGTTTAATCACTGAAATGGAATGAATGAATGATTTGATAACGAGTGGAAATATACATAAGTCTACTCTTATTTTAAACATCCCGATCTATACAGTACTTAATAATACACATTCTTAAGCCACATTTGACAGATGAATGAACGTATTTTCTCCAATAACTGTTTCGTCTGTAAGTCACAGCCACGTCCTTGCTTTATTGATATTTACTCAGATTATCTAATATAATTCAATATCCACATCTGTACGCTCACAATATTTGAACTGTTGACGCGGTTAAACATGTTTAGTTAAATAATTTTATATTACATTTATTTATTTATTTATTTATTTAAATGAATATAATAAATGGAGTTTAATTTTATGGTTTTCTATTGTTTTATGTTTAAATAATAGTTAATAATTTAGTTTTATATGAATAAATATAAAAATAAATACTATATATATTTATTTTATATTATTGTGGTATTGTTCTTCATACGAATGTAAAAATATTAAAATATATATATTTTACGGCCGTTGTAGCGCAGTAGGCATCTCGTTTGACTATGAATACGATAGTTATGGTATCAACTTCGGAGTAATTATTTATTTTAATTTTTTTACTAGAGGATAAGAAGACAAAGCACGACGTTAAACTCCGCCGCTTAACTCGCATATGCGAAATGTCTCGAAAATGGGGCCGTGCGTATTGAACGCAGTGTTCAAACAGGTTTAAAACCCTCTTTATATACAGACAAAATGTTTATTGCTGAGTATTCTACTTATTAATTATTTAATTTAAGCAAAAAAAATTATATAACACTTCATGTACAAGGTATATGAGCCAAGTTCAATATAAATTATACGTAACTTGCAATTGACTGTTAATAATCTCACCTCAAATATGTATATATATATATATTGCTTTTACTTCACTCATTATGAAACTTCACCTTGAATTTTTCAATGTTATGTGATTGTTCGTTACGAGAATATTACACAAGAATGAAGCATATATTTCTTAAGTAAAACAGTAAGGGATCACAACAGTTTTCGTTATTAACAATCAGTCAGTTTTTATCAAAATTATTATCATCTCGGGTGTTTTGATATGGATGTGTAAACATTTGACTCTCGAAACTCTACGCCGCATTATACCTGGTTACCAGAGTGAAGAAATGCAACTACTAAATATTTAATTTCCTTAAATAGGATTCGAACCCATAACCTGTCGCATGTATAGTCGGCACGCACCTTTATTGGGATCAGCTTTAAGCATATGCACTTACATGTGAAACCAACAAACAATTTTGTACTTAAGCATTTAAGCAAGCAAGGCTAGAGCGAGATACGCCGTTCTACCCGAATGCTTAAGCAAGATACAAAAAAGATTCTAATTAGTATTATCTCATATTAATCTAAATTAATTTACATTCAAGATTAAAATTTATTACAATTTAACTGACAAAACATTAAAGATAAACGAGCATTCAATGATTATAATTATAGCAATGCAAGAAATAATAAATATCTTTTCGTATATATAAGTTCAAAGCCATTAAAGTACAGGTTGCTATAAAGTAAAGTATTTTAATACATCGACTCGAGTCCAATCAAATTCCTTTTGACGACGTACCGGCAAATTGTTAAAAAAATATCAAGACATTTCACACGGTTGTGTGATACAAAAACTATACTTGAACTGAAGTATTTGATATTGACATACAAAGGCATCAAGATCGCGATGTGGACTTCCGGAGTCTTGGTTGCATACCCGATGAGTGTAGCTTCAGTTCATAATTTCAAATATAAATAGACGCAATGAAAATTGTGTTGAAATTAAAGAACGCGGGATACAACGTGAAGCTGAGTACTTATAAAAGTATATTTTATACTTAAACTTTTTTATTCACATTGCTTACATCACTGTCGAAGACTAGTTCAACAAGGTCTCGCGTGAATGATTTGCGTTACTAAAAGTCATTTGAGTTTGTATTATAATTAATGATAATAGTTAACAGAAAAACAGCTACATTCAGACAAGTATGCATTGAAGTTTAATCAACAGCATTGTGTTGAGAGTTGAGTACATAGTTGGAAACTATTTAATTAGTAATATTTTAGAAGTAGTTGTTTATATAAAAGAGAAGTTCAGGGACTTCTTAATATTCCATGGTAATGTAATTTAGATCTCAGACCAGTATGATTCTAAAAAGCACATAAAGTTTGCATCCACTGGCCGAACTTCTCTCTCTACCTAACTAATGTTGTGTTTGTAAATAATATTCAAACCGTCATATACTACTTACTTCGATTAAATAATTATTTAGCTGGTTTTATATTAAAATCCTAAAATTAATAATAATAAGAAGACGATTAACAATATATATAATAAATATGTATGCAGCACTTCTTTATTCTTTTTTAAACCATTTGTGTTAATAGCATTTAGGAAGATTAACGTATGAAGATAAATGGATTCAAACAAACAGCTTTGAGCTGTCACAGAAAATCAACCAGCAGTTGTGCCAATTAGGTCATAATAAGAACTCACTAGTAGCCTAAATATTTTACACATTTTTTATTTTAGCTTCATGCTGTATCAGCCGTGTGATCTCGGCTTAGAATAGGATTACCCTGGTACTGTCGGTGTCGTAAGAGACGACTAAAGTATGTGTGGTAGAGTTACATCGCCAGTAATGGCAACACGCATGAGCAGACTCGACCGGATTAATACCACCATCGGCATTTAAAATCGGCGTGAAGTAGTGACTCTTGCCACTGCGTTTCGCATTAGGTAATGCCGGGCCCCGGCGCCCAACATCCTCCACCTTAAAGGCCGGCAACGCACCCGTAGCTCCTCTAGTGTTGCATGGGGTCGTGGGTGGCGGTGATCACATACCATCAGGTGACCGGAACGCTCGTTTGCCATGTCCTCTCTCATAAAAAAAATCCCACCTACAGCAGTGTAGACAAATAGCCCTAGTGTTACGACATTCCGTTCCGTAGAACGCAATGTCGTAACACTAGGTTACTAACTTGGTACACTAGGTTGTAACACTAGGTTACACTAGCAGAATATGTTCTGCCAAATTCTGGATGCATTGCGTGTGGCATTGGCGTCAAGTGGCAGTACTCAACGCCGCACTTCTCCTCGACACCAGAGCTAAGAAATAATAGATATTTAATTTCGTCGACTGCTTATCGAACTCACAACCTTTTTATGCCACAAATGCTAAAGATGATACGATAATTGTTTAAAAAAATCATTATTCAACCTATAAAACTACGCGCTCTAAATTACGCTTGTTAATTCCTCGAGTAAAACCGAACCCAAAATCACTCAATTTCTAGTACGATAATAACACAAATTGGTCTAAACAACATCAATAAAACGTGCCAAAAACCTTCAATTTCAATTTGCATTCTTGCACATTCATATTACACACAAAACTGCCGTCAAAAGTTGGTGGCCATGTAATATTTTCAGAGTTCGGTCGTCACCGATAAACTTTTATTGTAACCCACGATAGCAGCAGCATCTGTCTCGTGTCAAACGTACAAAAATATATAACAATAAGAAGATTCACGAGATGAGGCACCTTGCCAACTGCAACGCGATCATTCTGAATTACACGTGCTGGTCAAATATTTATGCATGTTTTCATGATGACCGATTATATGACATTATTATGTCGTTTGAGCGCGGCGTGCAGTTACGACGCTGTCACGAGAGGTTTCTAAAACTAGGCGAAAACTGGGCAACGGATCGTCTTACCGGTCGAGTCTGACTGTGGACGGAACGCGAAGGTGGGATATTTTCAAATATCCCACCCTTGTATTTTTTCTATTATATAGTATGATGTGCGCTTTGCCTCGGTACCAAATTGAGGAAACGAAAATATTAAATATTTAATTTCCTCGAGTCTGAATCACGCGTAATACAAATAACATGTCGCGCTTACAGTCGCCCGCTTGTGCCTCTGTACTACGTCTATCATCACATATTTCTTTCCTGAACAAATAAAAAAGCCAACCTCATAAAGCCGACCATTGCATCTATTAAAATAGTTAAAATAGTTAAATACAAAACCGCAATAGAGCCGAAGGTGGGTAGTTCTTACAAACTAAACAAATCAAGTACGTCGACAAGTATGAATGGAACGACATTATGGTGGCATGAGAAATCACTGAGACACATTAATTACTATACAATGCGGAATAGCTTGAACGTTTTATAGTCGTTTTATTTGAAACGATTTTAGCTGCTGGAACGTATATTAGGAATACAACTATAATTACCTATTCAGGGTATTTATAATTGTATTGAGGCGTTGAGTTACGCAACTTAACACTGATAGGGTGGAAAGTGGATAACGGAATGTCACTAAATTCCCTCTGCCTAGCTTGCTATGCGGGAGAAAGCATAAATTTGCTTAATTTAATTGTCTATATGAATTGCCGAAAACATTTAAACTCTATTAGTGTTCAGTGGCGGAACTCAACGCAGCGAGAGAAAAGTATAAAATTAATAAATGTCGTTAATAACTCAACAAGAGCTTAAAATGAAATTTAATCACAAAAAAGATTTTTTTCTTTATAATATACTAGACGACCTGGGCGGCTTCGCCCGCTTGAAGTATACGAATATGTTTATGAAATTATTTTCGATTTAGGGGGTGAATTCTATTAACCGTGAAGCACATGTTCAATGAAGTATTTTTAAGAGACTAAATATAAAATTTTATAAAATAAAAATCGGTGATTTTTAAAAAATCCAATATATATATACACATACTACTACTTTTTATATATAAATATATAGATTACATAAAATCGATAGTATTTATTTGTATATTTTAGATTAAAAATCTAAAACATTGATGTATAATTTATAGAATACAATAATGGAATTTAGTAAACAAAATCCCAAACTCTATTGACTTCAGCCTTTGAACTGATCTTATAGTGTGTGTAAAGGTTTTATTAAATTTTTCAACACCAGACTATTTCGGAGTGGGCACTTCCCCCCTCCACCACCGATCGTCTCATATTCATCTCTAACCATGCCAATATAAACACGATATAATATTATGACGCAAACGAAACCCAAATGATTGGATATAAGTGTTCCATTTCTGTATAGCGATGCAAAGATGGATTATTATGAACAGTTCCGCTGGCATGTGTTGGCTGAACGCCTATCAGTGTGCGCGAATATTTATTATATAATTATTCGTAATTGTACTTGAAGTATAATATTTATTCATGGCTTCTTGTATTATTTCTGGCTGTAAGTTTAATGGTTGTGGGTTCGATCACCACTTGAGTGAATTAATTGTTTCTATTTTACCGCACTGCTAAGACAATCGCTTTTAACGGGTTTTAACAGGTTAAAAGAAGTGAGTGAAGTAAATATATATTTTTTTTAATTTCACGCTGTATCCCGCATATACCAGAGTAGGCAGAGGGATGCTGGCATAAGCTAAGACAACACTTCCACGACCAGAATTCAAATCGATGTGAAATTCTTATTCATTTAAATTAAAAATGAACTCTGATGGTTCTTGGTTTAAATCTCAGAATTTCAGAGGTAGAAATATATTTCGTTAAAATTGAATAAAAAGCTCCATAAAACAAACCGAATTATAAAAAACCGTAAATACGCAAAAACAAGAAATATTAATCATAAAATGGAAGTTGAGGCCAAAATAGGTACTAAGATTATTATTTTACGATTTATTTTTCTGGTAAACGAGATAAATGAGTGAATTGCTAAGTGGTTATTACAATAGTCGTGCCGACGCTCCACAGATGTACTGCACAATGAATACGATAATGCGTGAATTATGATAATATTTGAGTTTTGTAAAGACAATTATGTTGAATCACGAACGGGGTTAAGGGGCCAGTCCTTGTTGATTCCTTGCATTTGATAAATAAATAGTTACTTTTTCATCTTATGATTGCCATTACGATATTAATTGGAAATCTTTACATATAATTAACCTGGGAACCTAGTTTTGTTGAAATAAAAAAAAATAAACAATTAGTCTCGTGGAATTAGTTAAAGGAATTTAAATTTTCAATCAGTTGATTTAATAGTAGCATGAAAACGTTAAAGTATGCTGTAATGTAAAAATGTCAGTTATAAATAATTTTTGAAGTTCGATTTCAGTAAAGCTATAAGCGAAAATACTACTAAGAGAGGATTTCTCGTAATTCCTACAGAAAAAGGAATGAACGGAACGAAAGGTTTCCTTTTTTTTTGACTAGTTTTATATAAAAAAATATGTAAAAGGATATTGTCTTCGAGTATGTAAACTACCCACCATAGTAACCTGAAAAAGCGTGAAACAACTGCTAAAATCACACCTCAAGATGTCTCTTCATCATAGATTTTTATATAAAGATATTATTTTTCTTTCCAGGTAAGTTCAAGAAGTCGATCTCAAACAAGTACAGCAGCTGCAAAATATCTATTCACAGCTAATATCATATTTGTATGGAGAACCCCAGTACGTATTATCATTAAGTGTTTTTTTGTCATCTTAGATACGAAGCAATGCTGCGTTTCCACAATCGGATGTGATAATGGAACTGGTTCATTGGCTGCTTTATTTTTATTCACTAGTGATGTGACTTCATTTTGTTTTTAATGAAGATAATAATGCTGTTCGTAAATGAATTTAAATAGAAGAAATTTATATTAAACAAATATTCTTCTAACGTATTTTTTACGTACTAAAATAGGACCTTTCAAATAAATTAAATTATTGTCTGGAAATTCTTCATATTCAACATTATACCCAGAAATCACTTACTAATTCATTTTGGGTATAAATTTAGGGACCGTCAAACTTGAAAGTGTCCAAATAATTAGAAATTGGTTTCATGAGACCATCTAAGAGGTACGCCGTCAAAGTTTCAAAGTTGCCGAACACTTCTGGTATTCGGAGCCTGAAACTGACAAACTGTTGTTACGAAGCAATTTATCAGATATATTACATTTGTACTTATCACATCGAAAGATATAATTACTTTTGATAGAAGTCGCATGCTTGTGCCCCTGCGCCACGACTGGCTTCTGTTTATTTATTTAAGAAACATTTACAAATGTAAAATCGAAATAGTTACATGAGCTCTCGAAATCCAGTAAAATTGTGCCCATAACTTTTATAATGGGCCATTTAATGGGCGCAGAAAATTAAATTACAACCGGTTCGTCCTCTAATTGTCGGCTCGAAGTTCTTAGACGTGCAGCCTTGTCATTCAATGGGTTTCTCTGATAATTTACATTTATTAATTATTGTTCTTTGTAACTTTAAGGATTGATTTTATATAAATATTAATTTTATATATATATATATATATATAACAATAGATTGACGATTCCCTTAAATTTACTATTTATTTAATGCTTTATTACCAATACGATATTATGAAAATACATATCAAAACAAAAATTAATTAAAATATTGTAAAAAAAAGTAGATAAGTTTTCTGCTCTGCCGAAGAATCCAATTTTATATCAAAATAATAAAAAAACCATAACATGTCCCAAGTCTTCGTAGTGCACGGTGAGCTTCTTCCAACGGCGCCTAATGTATCATTAGTGTACAGTGGTTTAGACAGGTGACGACATAATCAATAATAGTTAAAGTTACATTCTCAGTATATTATGTTAGCAAATAAAAGATTAAATCTCTTTTTGTAGATGGTTATTTATTGTAAGAACTCCATGTGTATCAAGTGTTAAGCTTTAACTGAATCTTCTACTATTTGGATTTCATTTAACTTACCGATTTCTGTAAACGAAATGCTGTTGTGGATGTACGCAATACGATTGTAGGTTCGATTCCCGCTTGACGAAATAGTTATTTTCATTCCGTCGCTCTCCTCGGCAAAAGCTGCGGAAAGTGGGGAATAGTGTCTTAACACTAGGTTCCATCTTCCTATCTTCCTATACCCTGGATGCAGCATGAAGCCATAAATTAACCATTGAATTTAACAACCACCTAACAAAAAATAATAACCCCTCACAATAAACGCACCAAAATAAATAATTCATACCACAGAATTTTTGTACCATCAATTTATAGCGAATCGTTACAAAGCCAAAGATATACTTAGCTTACATGAATAATTCCCCACGAACGTAATGTTAAAAAGCTAAGAACATATACCTGGCGGTTTAATAATCCCATAAGATCGTGGACTTCATGGTTAATTGTGCAAATAAATCATGTGGCCAGTACATCCTAGCTGAGGAGCTGGGGAATTTAGAAGTAGCATAGTTGTGGTTGAGTTTATTTTAGATTTTTGCCGTAGATTGTATTTATGTAGGTATTTCATGTGTTTGTTTGAATGTAACGCTGTATGCGTATCCTGGATAGGATAGGCAGAGGTCACCAAGAGCTAGTAAAGCGGCTTTTCTAAATTATAAATAATTATACTTATCCTACCTATCTTGGAATTTAATCAAAATACCATTATATAAAAGAAATAATTGTACTTTAATTGTCGTCGGCTTAAGCGTAATAATATGCATTACACGTAGTTATTTATAGCGAATCAGAATTACCATTGACAATGTCAAACAAAGTTTTAAGTAATATTTCTGTCGAAATCTTATACTTACAGTCAACTTATACTTAACACGCAATGCCCCCAGAATCTGGCGAAAAGTTTGGGAACGGAGTGTCTTAACACCAGGTTGCGGGATGCAGCGTGAAGCTCACTTATTTTTATTTTATCTTATACTTATACAAAATATTATCGAAAACTGTTAAAAGTTAATCTCGTGCTATTTCTAAATAACTTTCTTCTGATGGCCAGTCATCCGACTGCCATTTAAAGCGATTCCACACCTGCCCACTTGATTTAATACACTCGTTAGCTACTATGTACGTAGAAGTTAAGCAGGGGACATACGTACTGGAGAAATGAATGGATCTATTTATTCCCGTCATACTAAATACTGATAATATGCTAATATTATATCCTATTTTATAGCGTATTTCTTAGATATATCCGGGAAAATATATGAAATGTTATGTTTTTATGTGGTGGTGGTGCAGGGGCACGTTTGAATGTAAAAGCGACGGTTATTGATATGATTTCCACTCGAGGGAATGAGTTTTATAAAAATTGTCGACTCACGGCACTACGTCTCGTCTGCCTGCCCTGCCATTCACTGGAAAAAGCATGGCGCTTTGATACATTCAATTATTTCATAAGGTATTTTCTTATTTATTGTTTATATAACTTTTCATTTCATTTCATAGAAACATAGATGAAAAGGTAAATAATATTATGAAACATAAATGAAATATTTAAATTGAGTAAAAACTACAACTGCGCGGTTATTTCCAACTTCCTCGTCCATTAGCGGAGATGATCTTGCAGATTGTCTTCTTGTTTGCTACGAAATTACCTTGGATTTTTTTTAATTCTTTTAAATAAATACGGCAAAAAATACTAAATACGTATGTAATTTTCTTTTCTAAAATATTAATAAAAGTGTGTTATTGTGAATCGTTCTTTGTTACATTATTGTATGTTTATAAAATGTTAATAATGTATATTGTAATGAAAGTATATATAAAGTATTTGATCTGTTGTTCGCTTTGCTTGCCAGCAAAATTTAACAAAAATTAGAGAATTTGAAATATAAAGCATAAGGTTGAAAATATATTATTTTAATTAGATCTAATACGTATTATTAACACAAGAGCATTTGGTCTCAAGTAAAATTCCAAGTGAATAAAAATAAAAATACAACAATTTACTCGTTCGCTACGAATGTTTGAGGAGCATCAGATTTTTTGGCAGATGGTCAGAAATAAATTAAAACTGCATTATTCTGCGTTATTCGCCAAGTCAAAATGTATGTAGTTCTACACAGTACAGTGTGTTTTATTATTGTTTCTATATTTTTTGTTATATTCTTAGAATTATAATTCAGTGGACTACGTAATGTACGATTTCCGAGAAAAAAGTTGAAAGAAGCTAAAGACAATTTATTTTTGAAATGATTTTGCTATTAATCTACTGCTACTAATATTATGTATAATATTAGTTTGCGCCAAGTTGACACGCATTATTTCGAAAATTAGGCGAAGCTGGTGCAATGGAGTGTCTTGAAATTAGGTTATCCGTTATAGGCGGGATTCAGCGTAAAACTATGAAAACTAAGTTTTATTTGTGGCTAAAGTATATTCTTTCAATCAGATTTTGATAAATTGAATATCTAACTCAAATAGAAACAATTTAAACCAATAGTGATCACCAAGATTATTGCGTTCAACCAAAAAAACAAGATAGTAGTATATTTTCTAATAATAATTTGCTTTATAATTCAAATTAAATTAAATCAGCTTCACACTGTATCCCGCAGCAGGGTAGGCAGAGGGAACAACCACAACCGTCGCTTTATAATATCATAAGATATACATTTTGATTGAACATAAGGAAATATTTGTAGCTATCCCTCTAAAAAAGTTGAACCTACAGCCACCTTGGCATTAATTTTCTAAAAATAAATATTAATTAAATGTATGGATAGCCAAATACGTATCAGCTGATGTCACTTAACATCGATACGTTATCATGTCACGCGCTTCGCTGAGCATCACTGAAGTAGAAAATTAATTCGCAAACCTACCAAATTCATAATTGCTTCTGTAAATTTGGGAAAATTTCACATGTAACATTTTCACTATTATTTACTTAGGCGATATTGTTTTGTACAGCTACACGCTGTATCCCACACATAGCGGAACATGTAATGTGAATTTGGGTTACCCAGTGTTGTGACTCTCCGTTCCCATTAAGAGACTTCAATTTCCATTCCATGTTAAGTGACGAAAATCAACGCCGACGTAAATAAATTAAATATACGATATTTTAGTAGGCTTTTTATCACAAATAGGGATATATTAAACAAAATTCTTTATTTTCATCCCTAACTTCATCTTTTAAGATAGAAAAAACTTAACGCTTAATATTATTAAAATATTCAGGCCGTAAACATTTTTACTTGCAGAGTAAAGTTCCTAAATTATAAGCATTTAGGTTCCCCCAGCAGGTACATATTTAATGGTCCATACAGATTTCTGAGGTAAAATTGTCGGTAATGGCTCTTAAGATACATTAAAACGTGAAATTGGTGCTTTAAAATAATTACAGAGTAGACGTGTAACTGCGTGTTTGTGAACGACGCCGCCGATTTTGCGAAATTGGACATTTTTTTTGCGCATAAGTTAGCTTTATTTAAAGTAAACTCGTTAATTTTCATTATGTTGACTTGTTAATATGAATATTTTCAATATTTCGTATATAGGTTTCTAAGCAGTGTAGGTTTTTATAATATGACAATTGTTTTTCACACCTTGGGTTACATTATTGCATATTTATTAGGGATTCCTATTTTTTTTTTTTGAAAATGTAATATAGTCCTTGTAGCTCGGTGAAGATGCAGCAATGAGGAAAGAATTTATGAAATCGGTCCGGTAGATTTTGTGTGAAAACAATACAAACATACATACAAAAATACAAATATTAGTATAGACTAGATAAATCTATTATTCAAATATAGATTTATCTTGTAAAACAAAACAAGGTGTCAAAACAAAACGTCAAAACTCAATGTCTCGAATTCCAATAGAAATGGAAAATCGATGACTCCAGTTTTCTCCCACAAGACTTGCTATACAGGAGAACAAGATGAACTGAAAAAATTACATATTTTAAAATATTACATGAAATTGGCAGAAACATTGCAATATAATGATATTCGCTGAAGATCGCTAATTTCTTAAGTAAACTTAGAGTACCATAAGCGAGTTAAATGTAAAATGTGTTTTTACTGCGAATGCAAATATGAAATGTACAGATATTTACTTTGTTATTTTACCCAACACATTAGCACTGGTCTGTTGACCGTAGTTCAGTGGTAACCATATATCATACAAAAGAACCTCAATTCAATAACCGCTCGAGGTAAATTACTTAAAATAATAAAATACTGCCTAAACAACAGACACCAAAAGTTTATACTAATGTTATAAAACTGTACTATTTGTTTGATTGATTTTTACTAAAAATATATTTTATTTTGGATATTTCATTTATCGAAGGCTATGTTGGGCATGTATAAAGAGGTTGATGACTGTGGCCGAGGCGAAAGAGGTATGCGTAGACCGTAGCGTTTGGCGCTCCGTTCTCTCTGACTACCCCGCTAGGAATACAGGTTGGTACTATGTATATACGTTAAGTTACACTATATATTATTCGTTTCATTTTAACTTACTGTAGATGCGGCGGTCAGACCTACTTCAAGAATGTAACATACAAAATTATTAGATTTTTATTGGCCAACATAGGCGAAGCTGCAGGTAAATGCTAGTAGAAACTAAAGTGCTACTTACTTATGCATTTTTTATCACCTAAAATCTATTCTTTTCAGTAGATTTAGAGATTATTACAATAATGAAATTAAGTTTATTTGAGATTCTTCAATATTAATCTCCAGATTTATGTATACCTAGCCATTACTAATTACAAAGTATTTTAATTTATTACAATATTTATAACATTGTATTTTAAATACAATACAATTAAATAATATACCATATTTCTGAAGGCCGAGCTATTAAACAGACTCAAGGCGCTCATAGTTTATACATTCGACACGTTTTATTAATCACAATATACTTACTAATACTTCAATAAAGTCAAATCTTACTATTACTCTAGGTTACGTTTCGCTTCAGCTTACACACTGCTATGTGCGCGATACAGTGAGCAGCTAAAAAAATTAAAAAAAAGATCTGTGTAGGCTTTCGAGCTCATATGTTAAACTAAGTAGGTAATTAGTATGTTATATATATATGTGTGTGTGTATATTGATCCACAAATATTACAGATACTAAAAGTGTCAACTTAAAATAAGTTGATACTTTTTTGTATAAATTTTACAATATAATTACAACTATATTTCAACTGAGAGGTAAGTCTAAATTTCATCAAGATGTGTTCAGTAACTTAACTTAGCTTCACGCTTTATCCTTAGCGGGGTAGTCAGAGAGAACGGAGCGCCAAGTAGCGTAGTGAATATTTAAGATATTCACTCATATCTGGAGGAGAAATGTACAAAAACTATAAACAGTTAACAGGTATTTGAAGTCAGATTATTTTATTTAAATAACTTTTTTACTTAGCAAAAATAATTTTCTTGCAAACCTTACTTCTACTTTAAGAATCGATTTGCTTACTTCCCATTTTTCATTACTTTAAAGGCTAAAGTTAAAATTAATCATACTTAATGAACTTCAACATAGATTCATGGCGTGGCAAGGCCGTAGTATAATAGCAAATTGAAAACGATGTAATGAGCTTGATCCTTGACATGGTACAAATTGGCTGGCAAGGTCGTCGACAATAAGAGTTGCGTTCTTAGCGTGCTGTAGCGTAGTGGATCGTATTCTATTCTATAAAATATCGTTACAATATTTTATAGATATTTTGAAGATGGGAATTCATCATTTGAATTGAGAAAGTTTCTCGCTATTTCCCAAATGAAGGTAGACAGAAACTTATGTTAAGACACTCCTTTCTTCACTTTCGGTACAATTTCATTGAGACATTGTGCGCTGGGTAATGGAACTTAACACTGCGTTTACGTATGGTAGATTGTTTATAATCTTTTAAATAAGTAATAAATATTTAGAAAATATATTTATTGTATAAGTAATGTTAGTATTACGTGACTATGATAATTTCTTTGTAGCACATTGTACCGCTGTGGCGCAGTTTGCATATTTGCTATTGGAATATTTTTAGTATTATAACTATCATATTCTTCAACTTGTTTATACTTAATTTATCATCTTAGATTTGAATTTGTCAATTACATAGCCATACTGTACATGCTCCCTTAGGGTATGGAAATTTATGGACAAACATACAATACACATAATTGCCATTTTGCTTGCCTAACCCTTAATACATTATACTACCTAAATATAAGCCAAGTTAAAAATACATCAACACCTCATTCTATTTAATTATTTACATGAAAAAATACAAAATACATAGTCTAATCACTCCGAAAAGAAATATTTAGTGGCACACAACATAAACAAGTTACCAAGAGCATTTTGAACACTTGGCGCGACTCGAGCGCAATTATTTTGGCTGGCTGGAGGGAAGATAATTCAACAGTAAATCACTATGCAAATGCGTTTTGCCGTAATAAAAAGTTTCCAATGTATAATTTTATGCAAAATATTGTATCGTGCGAGTCGCTGATGTATGTGTGTACGTCACTTCTAATTATGAGTTTTTGTGTTTGAAATTAGCCTTGGCTTAGTATGTTGTACATGAGTCTGATTTTCAATTGGGTGCACAATTGAGTATAATAAAAGAAATAGACGTTCAAAATTTTCAATTTACGTAGTAAAATTTTAAAGAAACGTTATTTGTTAATTGCTTAAAGTAAACTCTTATACGTACAAATTTTTGATTAAATATATTGTCCCAAGGTCAATTTCTCGCTAAGTGACTGTAATTTATTAAAATCTTTTCCGCAATTCCAAGTTTATTACCAACATTAGTTTGTGTAAATCTATACTTATACTAAAATGTATGCAATAAAATGACCATTACATACATCCCGTCTTAAATCCAACTCGCTGTGACGGTAACTATTAAATTTTTCTTTTATATAATGTGTTATGTTGAGTATCCGGTGGAAATGAAGGTTTATATTTTATTTGTTGATTTTTTATGAAATATTAACCATTTTTATATTAAAATGTTGGAAATAATTTATTTTCATTCTTTCATTAATCGGTTTTGTCTGCACTGTCAATGGTGGTGGTGGATTGTTATCTGACTCCCTTTGAATAATATTATTGATATTACTCATTAATTAACACACGACAACTGAAAATTATACATTATTCAATATTGAACTTGGTTTAAAATTATATTTGCAAATAGATTACACTACGATTGGTAATGTTTTTATAGAGCATACACTCTAGCTTACAATTTTAAAACAAACAAATTTGAAAATTTATCTTAAACGGCAATCGAATCCCTGACCCTATTCTAAAAGAAATAACAGCGCTCAACATCCTATATAGATCGTTAATTACAATCATGACATAATAACACAATATATGAAATGTATATCGCAGCAATAAACAAATAGATTGCGTTCCCTTCATTGTGAATGTGATAAATTGCTTTTTTAACGTACGATCGAAATAACCTCACCGACCTTTATCTATATTGAGATTTTGTTAAGAATAATATGAAGTAAGAGGCCGTCGTGGCGCAGTGGCACAAGGGTGACGCCCGTAAACGCGACGGTTGTGGGTTCGATTCCCACTCGAGGAAGTGAAATATTTCTTTACGTTTATATTTCCATTATTCTTCGCTCTGGTGTCGAGTCAAAGCGCGGCGTTGAGTTCTGCCACTCAACACGCAATTCCTCCAGAATTCGGCTTCCTCTGCCTTCCCTGCTGTGCACGGGATACAGCGTAATATGAAGTAAAACAGGTTGAAGAATCTTATGTACAGATAGACGTATTGCAATGTCGCAATACTTAGTTGCAATGTCGATATGCAATGGTTGAGGGTTCAATGCGGTCTTTGATACAAAAAAAAAATTAACCATTCTCGGTTGATTTATATGAAGGACAGCGCATAGCTGCGCTTCTCAACGAATATATAACGTCATAAAGAAAAATTTGGATCTCTTCAAGCTGATTTGACTTTATTTATTCGAATGCATTCATTATTAAATTCGGTCATCATGTTTACTTCATGAAAATACGTTTCGGCATTACTAAAACTAATGCGTTTTCGATTAAATATTTTAGATTTTATAATTTTGCACACAAAATAATATACGGCCAAAAAGAGCCGAATGTCCGCTGAGCCTTATCAATTTTAAATTAAAACAAAACGACAAATATACATTGAGCGCAATATGAAGGCGTAGTGGCAGTGCATAACGTAACCGGAAAGACATTACATACTTTACAAACGTTAAGGAAAAAGTGCTACGGAACCAGTTGCAAGCAATTCCAACTCACACTTGGTTTTTCCACTGCCAATCAATCTAAATAGAAAGCGCATTGACCCTGTCATTAGTTGGTCATTTATTTTTTGTTTTTTTTTTTTTATTCTATAATTACACACACTACTCGGCTCGGCTTAGATATATATATTATTATCTAGTTTTTGTACGTTTTAATTTAGATTACATTAAACTACAATAGATGCTTATTAATTTTAAGTACTTCTACATACTACTTGAATGACGGGCTTTGTTTAGATTATAATTATACGATTTGCAAAGTTATTACCATATAATATATAAAACCTGTATGGATGATTACATTAATAATTTAAATTTTGAGCGGCACGGGGTTTGACTGTAAACGCGGTGGTTGTGGGTTCGGTTTTCATTAAAGGGAATGAATTATTATCATTTCCGCAGTCCAGTTTCATCTTTCAATACTAAAGGTATCTCAAAAATTATGTTAATTATAATTATTTTTTAGTTTTTCAATTATTATTAAATAAATATTAAATTGTTTTATTAAATACCAAGTGTATTAAGAAACAATTTAAAATAGAAACTACAACCACCTTTAAGTTATATTAAATATAAATAAATTAAATATATAAATTCGTACCCACCGTTGCAAAAGTGCTTAACTCTTTAAGGTTATTTATAAATTTCAATATTTCACGGCTCGAAATTTTATAGCGTTATTCAATTTACACATACAGGTAGAGAGTGAGAGGCGCGCTATAAAATATCGATATTGCGAACTATTCGAATTCAATGTAATTTGCACTTGAATAGTTTTCTATGGTTAACTTTATCATATTTTCCATCAAAACCATAGGATTTTGAAGTGGCACTTGAAATAAATTTGTTTGTAACGTATTACATTACATACATACATACATACATTTTAATACGCCATAACTTTTTTTATTATACCTAGGAATGTACACATAATAATATCAATTCTTACTCAATTTGTTTCGTATTGATAAGGCATATGTTATTTCTATGGTATTTCAATTTCAATGCTATGATCACATGTTTGACATATGAGGTCACTCTGGCGCAGTGGAACAGCTCATATTCTTATATTGCATAGCATCATATAAGCATATGAGGGGACCTAGTGGGAAGACACTTCGTTCTCCGCCCGAATTCAACGCCACACTTTGTATACGTTACGAAAAAAATTTACTCTTTCCATTAATTCTAAAGAGAATCGAACCTACAAGTGTCACGCTTGCAGTTAGACAGACAGAGTACACAGTTGTTTGTTATTTATTTTATGATCACATTACAATACAGTAGATTGAATTTGTTCTATATCAGTTAAAGTCGAGGCTGTCATTGCGCAAGGGCACAAGCGACTGTAAGTGCAACGGTTCTGGCTTCGATTCCCATTCACGAGAATGAAATATTTAACATTTTTATTTCCTTGCGCTGGTAACGTTAAGAAGCACGGCGTTGAGTTCCACCACTCAATGCCTCAAAAATTTAATTTAAGTGGGGAATGAAAGTGTATAAATGGGAACCCAGTGTCTTAACACTAGGTTCCCTCTGCCTTTGCTACTATTTGTCAAATACATAGTGAAGCAAAAATATTAGCTTAGATGAACCGCCGACTTGAAATCTAAACTCATCTCATACAATAACAACTTAGGTCCAGACGGCTGAGGTCACAGCCAATTGTTGAGAAAAATTAGATCTTGTTATTTAACAGGATGTTGTAATGATGCTTTTATGCATATGAATTGTGATTACTTTTTAATCTTATGTTAGTATAGATTTTATATATTATTATTATTATAAAAGGCATTGGTTTATTTAGTTATAAGTTGTCAATTTATTGTTATAACGGTCGTGGCAAAGTAAACTTGATTGTCGTGGATTCGATCCACACTCGGGGAAGATTGTGATTAAATAATTATTTTTTTTCCCACACGGTAAGAGAGCAGCATTTAGTTCCGTCACTCCACGCATAATGATTCGAAAATTGGATGATAAGTGGAGAACAGAGTATCATAACACTCTTTTCTTTTGCTTTGCGAGTAAAATATATATTTTATATTTAAGTCTAATTTTATCATACATTTGTTTTCAAATATTACTAATACAGTGTTAGCACTTAATAATATATTATAATTTTATTAATTGTCATTAAATTACAAGTAGTCTTATAACATATGTACGCCAGATGTACGACGAATGAATTATTATTATTATTATAAGCAATAATAATAATTCATTCAGTTAAGTATGCTTTTTAATTACTGTTAGTTTGACAGTAAGATAGTGTTCGTCTGTAAACACGATTGTCGTAAGTTCAATTCCCGCTCGGGAAATGAAACTTGAAGTTAAATAATAAAAATATTAATATCTTTGGTTAATTGAACTCAAGATCTTAGTCCTCCCAATAAATATACAAAATTTTAATCAGAATCCTTATTATAAACGTTATTTATGACTTGACAATACACGCTTACAGGGCTACTAAATTTAATAAGAAGTCAGGCATCCTTATTTGGTATAAAGTAACACAGACTCATACTAAACTTGCTTTACCTACTGCTTAGGAACCTATGGCAAATTATATAGGTTACTAAATTAATAATTTTGTATTTCAAGCGGGCGAAGCCGCAAGCGAGTCGCTAGTTTTGTATAAACTTCTTCGACATTGACTATAATACAGTGATAGCCTGATAAATATATTAGACACACACCGATACTTATACTCTTGCATACTTATTATACTCTTGGAATAAAATTCTACTTACAGCTGTGGTCTTTTTGAGATAGTTCAGATTATTTTTCCATTGTTAGTACAAATAGCTCTGTCGCCATATCGCATCATCCTTCTCATGACTATTGTTTTGTTGGGAATAACGCAAAAAGAAAATTTTGAATACAACTCGCCATATTAACCAGATATAATATCTTCACGTTTGGACGAGCGAGCGTTTTATAGCTGCAGCTGACTCTACATATGATAGTATATCCTTTTTTTGTATCCCGCAAACAGCAGGATATGGATATGGAGGGAACTTGACAACCTAGTGTTAAGATACTCCATTCACATTAAAACACTTCCGGTAACCACTTTTATGCCGAATTTTCGAGGGATTACGTGTTGTCAATATTTCATTTCCTCGATAGGCAAACCACCCACTATCTGTCGCGGTTACTGTACACATATTATGCTCGTACAGTACACTACTGTGAACAATTGCAAACACTATATATATATATATATATATAAATCTACCTACTACGGTTTGGAAGTGGTGGAAGTAACCATCTAAGCTCAACACCGTCACGTCGCATGTGAAAAGTCGATTTGTAATGCTTATTATAGACGCAATCGGTGTTGTATCGCAGTTATAACACGTTTGTTTCAACTTTGTTCGTATTTATTATTTCTATAAACGTGAATGCTTTTTTTGAAATTGCTATTTTAATATTGCAGGTGTATTGGAAAGGTTATTTTTATGCTATTATGGCTTCACGCCTTATTCCGTATATACAGAATAGTGTTGAATAGCAAGAATCAACGCTGCGCTTCGTCTGTCCAAACCAAAGGAATTGAAATAATTAATTTAACCTAATGTATCGAACCCACATCCATCAGTGTGCTCGTTCTCATACTACATTTAACGTTTTGGCACTATATACATATAACTTGCTCATTCTATTATATAGATTCAAAAAGGATCTTTTTAGATAATTAATCATTTTAATTAGTTTTATATATGTATATATCTTTTGATTTTTCGGGTGTGGCAAGCGGCAGAAATATTTAGTGCTTTCCTTTTTTTATCATTTAATTTTTCGACAATGGCCATCTTTGAAGATACCGGGATACAAAAAACGAGACGTCTGGTCACACTATCTGTACATAAAAATATTTACTCAATATTTAATTATTAGTGCAAAAATTACGTATTTTCACTTGTTTATAGGAAACGTGTCAAATATTATATACGCTCAAATAGTATTTACAAACTTTGACTGCGTCTCCTGTAGTATTTATAAAATAGTGCAAATACGTCATTGTTGCACCAAATACACTCATTTGTTGTACGTGCATATTGCAAAAATTAACTGCCGCCGCCATCAACGTTTTACAACACCTTCATAAATACAGAAGAAAACGAGTTTTAGTTTTATCGCATTCAAATACAAATTATAAGTTCATTGTACATTTATTTTTATCACTATCATTTTCTTAATTTTAATTAAACTGTACTAAATATATGTTTATAGAAAATTTTATGGTGTGGGAAATTTCATATTTAAAAAACAATTAGCTTCACGATGTACACACACAGCAAGGAAGTCAGAGGGAACCTAGTGTTAAGACACTTCATTCCCCACTTTCTCCCGAATTCTGGAGGCATTGCGTTTGAGTATCAGAACTCATCTCTTTGCCTCGACACCAGAGCGAAGAAAATGGAAATATAAATTTAAACAATATTTATATAATATTTCATCTCCACGAGGTGGGATCGAACTCACAATCAGTTAGTTTTAGAGTCCCACTATGTGCCCCTGCGCCACGACTGGCCTCACGCCTTCTAGCATTTGCTTAAAGAAAATGCATTTTGGGTTGCGTATTTTATTTTCTTAGAAAGTGCAGCGTTTAATTCCGCCACTCAATACGCAGTGTCGTAGAAAAATTTGGCGGAAAGTATAGTACATCTTAACACTGCGCTGCTATATGTAGATACAGTGGGAAGCTATTTAATTTTAATTAAATCAGTAGCTAGAGTAGAGTAGTAAAAGAGTAAACTATCACTAGAAATTATCCGCCTATAGATAGGGAAATACATAATTATAGTTTAAAATATTATATCTTTGTTTTACCTGTAGTTGCATCGTATCGGGCAAATGCGTCAGAACTTAGTACTTAAAAGCTTAAGTGGAACTAAGGAAAGCTTCTTATGTCACTAAGAATAGACAGCAACTTTAAATTTAAATAATAAGTAGCTTATTTATTTTACTATCTTAGATTTTAGTAATTTTTCGTATAGAAAAAAATATAAATATTTTTACTATTTGCGGGTTCCATAGATCTTTAATTTATAAGGAAAATTTAAGTATTTTAAAATTTAATTATTTATCTGAAAATTAGAGATCATCATTCTTTAAATAAACATACAACTTATAACTACTCAAAATATGAGAAATGTAAAATGAAATGAAATGAACCTGTAACATATAACATATAATTTGCTTGCAAACACAATGACTACGTATTAAGGTTAATCAGAGACTAATAAAGAAACAAAATGGCACCCAATAACGAGCCTTTACAAAAGTAACACTATCAAAAGGCAAATTTATTACAACACGAACAAATTAAAAGGTACACGATTCAGATAACATTCTAATTATTATGCGACTATTAAACTTCGTTGGGTTGTACACAAATCGATACCGAGGCCTAATTTCCAAGGTGTAATTGCATCCGTTGCTACTTACAAAGTATCGTCTTGCTAACTCGCGAAGTCATTATACGATGCGATGATAAATCGTAGGTACATATATGGGGTTTATATTCCTATAGCAGTTGTGTGAACTATTTTTTATTTTATTTTAGGTAATATATCTTGTATCATTGAGGCAGGTCGTAGCGCATTCGTTTGACTTTATACGATACATATTGTGGGTTTGATTCCCACTCGAGGGTATGAAATTTTAGATGTTTTCAATGCTTGCTACTCTAGTAACTAACTATCAACAGTATGTCTATCGCACACTTTACATGCGAAAAGAGGAGAGAGAAGTGTCTTTTCGAAATTAGCTGTATTTAGAGTGAGAGAAGAGGAGCTTGCCTGCCGCTGCCGTATATGTGTGGAAAAGGGAAGCCAGACAGAATGGCGCCGTAACGCGTTACGTAACAAAGTAGTTCTCAAAGTAGTATCAAAGTAACTCTCGCATTAGATATCACTTCAAAAATAGCAACCATACATTCACAACTATATCTTTATTATCTGATCGTTAATGTTTAAATAACTATATATATAATATGTTTTAAATTTAAAATACATTTACATACATACCCCGACACATCAAGGTGAATGTTAATCCTCGAACTAACTAGTATACCTCGAAATATTACGTCATACGATAAAAACAACAATGGAAACGAGCAAACGTACTTAAGGCTTAACAAAAAAAACCATTAACAGCCAATTATTGTTGTTAAAAAACAAAAACACTTTATAAAGTAACTACTAAGAAATCCTTTTATACTGATATATATCATCTAAATGCAATTATGGTATTGTGGTATGTATGATTACGCAATTGTCTAACCATTGAGAAGATCTGAGTTTTGTTTACACTTAAGCTTCACGCTGTATCTTGTAAATAGCAGGATTGATAGAGAACCTACCGCCGCTCTGTTCTCCATCTTTCTCCCGTATTTCAAACATTACGTGTTACACACAATCCAGCAAACTTATTCTGTTTTTTGAATCATTTTGTTCAGTAGTGAAAACCGCATTAAAATATTGTGTTGGAATTTTGTAAAGTAGAATTTTTAATTAAATAATTTTTTTTAAGTTATATTTTTTATTTATTATTTACAAATCAAAAATTCAAAATATAAATAACACACCAACTCTATCCTAATTTATAATGTTAGCCCATATTAAAATAAAGAATATTATATTCACTTCAACTATTACAAGGCAAGACAAAATTATGAGAAAGATTAAACAGTATCATATAGAAGAATTAATTAAAAACCAAACGATATGAGGGGTCCGAGGAGGTATGATTAGAGTCGTGCGGTGTCACTGCTACCATTAAAACACGAATAAAAACTTGAAGTTATCAAACTTCAAGTTTTTATTGCGTTCAAATACTTAGCTACATGTTTTATATTATAAGTTAGATATAACTGAAACGTTATATGTATGTTTGTATATTTATGCTATATGAATTATATTTAAGTGGGTGCATGGATGTGAGGTATTGTTGTCTAATAAAAAAAATAAAAAAAAAACCTTTTTCACTCTGGTCGGATTAAGTGCGGCGTAGAGTTCCTCCACTCAATTCTCAATATATCAAAATTAACGTCAAGTTACTGCTCAGTGACTTGATGTTTCGAAGAGTTATTCCTAACTAAAGTACACTGTTTTACTTTTATAAATAGACAGATAAAACGCATTATTCTTAATACTTCTTTTGTAATCTTTTGTATACTCATTTTATATCACTTGTTAGGATGGACTGAAATTAAAATCAAGACCTTATAATAAAATCCAGTTCTCATCGTAACTAACTATATTATAATAGCGAGATTATTAATATCATAAGCTAGTCGTTGAATTATTAAAAGAATAAAAAGAAATTTCTTTCTTTTTGAAATATTTCCTTGTAATGCTCTTTAAGTAATCAAAGTTTATAGAAATCATAACTATAAAGGGCGCTTTATCGTCATAATCTTCTGTGTATGAGTTTAATTATATTTTAGTATTTGCTGTTATAGCGGCAATCGAAATTGTTGATCTATCAAAATTTTAACTCCCTAATTATAACGATTTGTGAGATATAGTCTGGAGACAGACGGACAGAGAAAGTCTCAGTATTATGGGCCCGTTTTACCCTTTGGGTACTTAACCATTTGAAAATTTTTGTTTACCTAAAGTTTTGTTCATCTAGTCTTCTTATCCAATATCCCGTATTCAAATCCACTACGTTTAAAATTACTCAATTTTTTAAATGAAATTTCATTTTTAATAAACTTTTACGAAGAATTTTTTTTTTCAATATTAATATATCATATAGAAAGGAAATATTTATTATTATATTATTTACGAATGTATATTCAAATATTTACTTTATTTCTGTTTTTAATTTAGTTAACCTGGTTTTAAACGTTCCCATTAACTAACCGTACTTCCTTTCCGCAACTTCAATCGAATTCTGGAGGTTAAGAGATGGCAAGTTCCATTATTAAACATGCCATGGGCTCTTGAGTTGTCTCTTCGTCACAGTGAAAATAATGAAAATATTTCATTTCTCCGAATAGGAATTAAAACCACTACAGTCCAGACCAGCCACTCTTGTGCATCTATGTCAGTACGACATCAATTTCTCCTTCGTCTTATAAATATCAAGCGTATAAAAACCATAACAGCCCAAGAGCTGGTCAACTTAAAGAAATAACACAGCAACTATGCCACAGCAAAAACCCAACCAAAACGAGTAGAGTCCTTAATTAAAAAAAATCGTCGATTTAATAACCGCTTCAAAATCCAGGACGCCTATACAATTAGCGCGTCAATAAAAACACTGTTACCAACGTGTATGTCTACATTTTAAACATTATTTATTTGATATTCGACCGGTTGTAGCTGGTTCAAAATGCACCTGGCACCTGCTACAGGATCTCTGTATCTACTGAATGCAGAACTATACGTTGCTATATTATTACTGTGATTATTATTTTGTGTCTTTTCGATTTAAAGAAGCAAAAATTATAGGTAACAACTAAATTGTATTTATGTACTTTAGTTTTATTTGCAGTTATATTTGGTTGTGCTGTATTTATTTGTTCTTCGTATATCATCAACATATAGCTTTCTATAATATGCTAACATATTTACTGTAATTAATTCAAAGTTTTGGTGCTTTTCATAATAATAAAATATTAGAAAAATATTAGAAAAACAATATATTTATGTTATTTTATTTAAATACACATTAAATGTTAAAATAACGATAATTTGGTAACAAGAATAATAGCAATATTTTGTTTGTAGAATTTAATGTAATCCAAATCCCAAAATTAAATTCCACAACCAAACTATGTATAAAATTTAATTAAAACTTTATATTTTGGACCAAATTATCAGCCACAAGTTATGTTTGTTATCTTAGAATACGAGAATGTTAAGATCGCAAAAAGTAGAATTGTAACTTACATGGAAAAGCTGCTTGTAATTCATAAAGAGAGACTGGATTGTGTTTTAGAAAAATGTATTCGTTAAACTTGATATTTTCACAGTATAAACTGAATAACTAAATATTTGAGTTATTCATCGTTTTTCTGTCAGTCAAGGTATAGCAAGAATTTGATTTTATTGGAATTGTTAAAATTCCGAATAAATGGGTATATTTTTCGTGGTTCTATTTATAAAATACGAACGTATCAACACACGAGTCTTCACAAAAAATATCCAAATCGAATCGAATAATCCAATATCGAAACAAATCGAAGGTAATTAATCGAATATTGAATAGAAAGTAAATTGATTTATAAAATTTCCTCAATCTGGTATACCTTATTTTACAGCAAGTGATTTATCTTAATATAACCCACTGTATCTACCGTCAGCAATGTCAAGGTTTAGAGTGTGAAATACACAATTTTTTGATCATTACGATCTAACCACAGTGGCGATCCGCAAATGCTTAGAAAAAAAAATTACTAAGAAGATCGTCAAAGACGGTACTGGTACAGGCCCAGAAGCATGTATCTATGACACGGCAACAGCTTATGGATTTGATTCCTAGTTAGGAATTAAAATAGTAGTTTTCGTAGAGAACATAGTGTCTACTTAACACTACTTTCCCACGTCCAATCTGCCTATCCCGCCATGAGCGGGATGTAGCGTAAAGCCACTTAGAAGATGGACGACGAGCATTAGATAAAAAACCTGAGAGAATCTGCGTATCTCCAACTAATTTTGATACGATAGCTTAGACTTACGTTGGCTGCCTTTAGAGTTATCGCGAGTGCCGACTTAGAGAATTGATTATCTTGAGTAATGAGCGTGTTATTATCAGTGACGGATGCATCCACCTTTAATACTTTGCACCTTGCGTGTACTTTATATATGTGAATATTTGCTTGTATTTTTTCTTGATATTTTAAGTTGTCGATAGTTTCCTATTTTTAATTTACTATTTTAACTAAATGATAGAAATTTTAGTGTTCATCATACGATAACAACATTAAGACACTACACGTTCCCCATTTTCAGCCGAAAAATATATTAAAAAATTAAAACAAAAAAACGACATTTTTAAAATTATGGTGTTCCTTTTAGTAAATCAATGGTTTTAGAACTTAGAATTTTATTTCTTTTAATTTTTTTGAGGTTAGACATTAGAGAATACATTTTTCGTCCAAAGAATCGGGATTGCACTCCGGCGTGGGAACGCAGCTAGCATTGCCAAGATTCCACGTTGACATGATTTGTATCGTAATACTTACATGTGTAAATTTGTTCTTACATAAAATAGTGTAAGAGTGAATAGTGAGTCAGTTTTTCTTGGTAAATAAATCGATTTTTCTTTATGTACATAGATCCTCAATATAACTTAATAATCTTAGTTTTTTTTTTCTTTCACGCTGTATTCTGTGCATAGCAGAGTAGGCAAGGGAATCCTTTAAACCTAGTGTTAAGACACTCGGTTCCCATTAAAACACTCCCGTTCCCTACTTTCCGCGTTTACATCAATCTCAATCTTAGGCTTTATCTTAGTTTATAATCATTAAAATCAAAAAAAAATTGAACAATTGAAATGTTATTCAACAAAAAATAAACAAAAGAAATTAAAAATAGATTATTAAAACCAGTACAACCTTAAATGAATACAAAATTAATCTACTTTAAATACAATAGAACTTTAACGAATTTAATATAGTCTCTATTATTGCCAACGTTTAGTCGATATCTGCTAACGATAAAAAAACCTATCAAGTTTCAATATCAATTAAAAAAAATCACTAATCACCATACTTTTTTCTCGTACTAATTCGTTCCAGTATTTCTCGATCGTGTTGTATGAGGAAAATATTTAAATCAGCCGTTCTTATTACTAGCGGACTCAAGCGGCTTCGCCCGCTTGTACTATACCACAGTAGCGTTGAGGTATAGTACAAGCTTACAGCTTGTATTTTAAATACAAATTAAATTATTATATAAAGTCAAAGATCAGAATAACAAATTTTATAAACGATTTTGTCTTTTTTTTTCAATTAAGATACTGAAATTTTAATCCAAATAAGACTTATCTTTACTAATAGAGACAATAAAGTGATACTAACCTTTAAAAGTACAATAGGTGGAATAGTGTAATAAAATATGGATATTAAATAACCAATTTGCAAGTATATGATTAAAATAACATTAATATATTTTATTTACGAAAAAGAAACCACAAATTTCTTGGTAAAATTTTATATATTAAAAAAAGATGTAAACTTTATGACTACTATAAATACGAAGTAAAAGTCTATTGCTAACTTAAATGTAATCGTTAAATTGCGTTCTTAATATTTTTATGATCTATTGTTCATCACGATACTAATAGGTATTAAAGTAGGGCTGGCAAATATTAGCTTTTGCTATCGAAATGTCCCGAAAATAAGGCGATAGAATACGGTGCCATCGTAGCGTGTGACGTCACTCATTTATGATGGGTGTCCAATTTTTACAAAGGAAATCGCACCCAAAACTAGCATTTGTACATTTTTCATTTTGCTTTCGGGTATTAGAAGATGGAGTGATATCCTCTGTTTACAAACAGATAATCTATAGATATATAACTCTCGTGCAGGATAGAGTGCATGGTATAAAATGTACAGAAGATAAATAATAAAGAAAAAACAACTAGTTTTCATGATAGTAGCTATAAAACATATAAAAATATAAAAAAAGAAATTGTTATTATAAAATATGAAAAACAAATAAATATATGTACTTAAACTAAAACATATGATAAGAGCAAAGTCTACGAATAGTAATTTTAAAGGTTTTACGATAGTAATTTAAGTCGGTGGTAACCCTACGAGATGACTATAACAAGAGAACGCATCAAAATAAAATGTATGTACGCGAATGTTTACGTAACTATTAAGCTCGCTTCACACTGTTAACTACTATCTTTTTTTTTCTAGTTTCACGCTGTATCCCCCAAAAGCATGGTATACAGAGGGACCCTGAGAACCTAGTGTGTAAGACATTTCCGCCCAATTTCTGAGGCAAAGGCTCCAATATGCAATATATTGAGTAGCTGTCGTACTTTGCCTCGTTACTAGTGCAAGAAAATAATAAATACCTACCATATTCCCCCGAGTGGATATCGAACCCATAAACGCGTTCCTACCAACAACCACACAATGTACATTACTACATATATACAAAACGTTAA
Organism: Heliconius aoede; assembly: GCA_037355905.1. Lineage (NCBI taxonomy): Eukaryota > Metazoa > Arthropoda > Insecta > Lepidoptera > Nymphalidae > Heliconius > Heliconius aoede. The sequence continues at coordinate 339,891 of JBAIZZ010000017.1, forward strand.
CACCATTAAGACATTCAACATATTACCTGTGAAGTAAAACGACCATGATATACCGGCAAGTACTTACTGAACGGCGCTAATGCTCTGATCGTGTGAGCATTGTAGGTCAGTGTCAATTGGGCTAAGTACAGGTGCGAGCATCTCACGTGCGCGTACATTTTAAAGGTACCTACTACATATTATTATCATTTATGCAGTTTTAACCAATTGTGCGAATCCAAGGCTGTTTATGTGTTTACCAGTCGTATATGTATATATGTGTCTGTGTGTGTGTTTTTTGACTATAACATTGAACCTGAACGTTCTTGAAAACGGTATCTAAGAAAATCGGATTCGAATCCCTCTGCGCATATAAAAATACAGGTAAATTTTGTGAAAAAAAATTAAAACATGAAAAAAATTAAAAGTGAATACGTAGAATTGGATAAAATCCTACCCTGCTGGATAAAATCGATTTTCAATTTAGCCATGCGTTAATTGTGATGTTTAAAACGTGTCCGTTAAGTTGAGAGCCGGCGCTCGTACGAGGGCGTGCTTCGTAGCGTGTTGAATATTGTTGAAATGGAGGTTAAATTTTGTATGAGCATTTTATATAATACGATTATACGTTTGATTTTATCTTTTTGTTGTATTATAAAAAAAAAATAGAAATTCATTGGAATTTTTGATTTGTAATTCGTTGTAAAAAAATTTTTCAAGTATATATATTGAAAAAAAGCCGCTTATCACAGAGTCTGACTGTAAACGTGCCGGTTATGAGATATATCCCTAATACAGCAGCGGCGGCAGAGGAAACCTAGCTCTATGCCTCCGATTCTACCGATTGGGAATCGAACCCACAATCGTCACGCTTAGCTACACTATGGGCTGCTATACCACGACCAAATCAAATAAGTTATATAATTAAAATGATTAGAAGTATCATCACATACAAGACATTAAATTCAATTCGAACATTAGTAATTTATGCTTATACATGAAGTATGCGGATGACGTCAGTTATTAGTCTAGCGTTAGTAGTGTATAGCAATACAATATATAAGAACAATATATATATCGACAAATTATATTTTATTTCTATTGAAGTTTATTAAAAATGGTTCTTGATTTACTTATCTTTTTTACTGGTCGTATTTTATTTTGTTACGTAATAAATAAATCAATTTCTTGTGATACCTACCTGAAATACCTATAGTCTTTTTCGATGAATCTAAGAAAGAAATATATTTTAAATTAAAACCTGTAGTTCTTGAGATTATCGCTTCCAACCAAACAAACGTGTAACCAGATATACTCACGGCAACGGCACTCAAAACGAGTTAATGCCACCGTAGCGTTTGGAGTTCCGCTGTCTGCGGCAGCGACACCCCGCTAGTGACACAGAGTGAAACAAAAAAATATCATTCTTCATTTTTCCGAACGTCAATTAATTTTTAACCAGTTCACTAAAGTAAATGCCTCAGGCTTGAGAAGAATCGGCGCAAGAAACTCCTCGGGACTTTTTTAAATTAATTATTTACAAAGTTAAGGACAAGTGTGAAACGAAGAGCAGGTTGTGGGTTCGATTCCCACTCGAGTAGATGAAATATTTAATATTTTCATTTTTTAATTAGGGAACGGAGTGCCTTAACACTTAGTTCTCAGGTTACCTGTTTGTGTGGGGGATGCAGCGTGAAGCTTAAAAAATAAGCAAATAACTTGGCTACCATCAAACTGTCTCCATCATAACCAAGTATAATAAATGAAGTATAGAAATAAGCTTAGAAATGTTCAATCTATAAAAAAACAACAGAATGGCCGTATGTGTTATTGCTATTGGATTTCTTCATATCATATTTAATGTATGAACGTCGTTCCCACATAAAAATTGTACTTAGATCAATTGCGATCCAACTGTGGACCGACGCCGCTTTGTCGCTATAACGATCGACTTTCGATAACCTCTTAATGCTTTTCTTTTCTCTATTATTTTTACACAACAGAGACAGGTACGCCAAGGAAACCAAGGAAGTTATTGTTATGATACTTTTTTCCCATTAAGACTTCTCTGTTTCCCCCTTTCAGTGGAATTCATAAGACATTACGTGTTGAGTGGCGAAACGCGGTGCTTTGTCTAGTTACCAGAGCGAGAAACTGAAAATGTTAAGGTGTTGCTTTTTTACCAAACCGAAAATAACTATTACCGCAATGTCCTGAAAAATGGGGAGTGCTTGATGAACAGAATGTCATAAGCTCTTAACACTGAGCTTTATCTGCCTATAGTGTTTGTTATGCGGTACGGTACGGTACGGGCACAGCGTGAAGCTATAAGCGGCGTGCCCCACTTAGCATTTACCCATCATTACTATGTGCAACTTGTCGATGGTGTAATTGATCGATTTCCAAACGAACGTTGATTGTTTACCGATCGTTAAACAGGTAAGAACATTTGTATTGACCTATTTGTATCGTGATGTTTCCTTTGTAAACACCTGGAGGTAACTTGGCTTAATTATTTTTTTTATTTAGCATTAATTTGGTGTTTTTAATAACTTAATCAACAAATACTCTAAACGTTACAAATCTTTAGTTGAAATTAAAATATCCAATACGAATCCAGTTTGAATATTTTTTAAGGACTGTCCGTATTCTATTATACCATATACCCTATATATCGATATTATATTATGTTCATTCAACATTCCTTTGAGTGGGAATCGATCCCACAACGGCCTCGAGTATTTCTTTATTTTTATTTCTTCAGTCTACATTCATCAGCTATACAAAGATAAATATAAAATAGGTATGTATTTTTCAACATTAGTTGATCATACATATAATATATTTCAAAGAACCTCGAACCTCTCTAATAAATTGTATCTGAATTAATAATAAACTCTTTTCAATTTAAATACATTGTGTAATAATGTATTCCTATTACTAATACTGTCTGATATAAAACAGAATTAAAATAGTAGCAGTTTTGTTTGTTTTTATTTTAATTAGGCTCCCACTAATTAATTATTGATAATAGGTTTCTTTAGATTTTATTTTGACGCATGTAGACGTTGTGTTGTAGTAAACATGACGGTTGTGAGTTTGATTTCCGCCATTTTAACCTCCTCGCCGTGACAACAAGGCAAATCACGCCGTCGAGTTTTGCCACTCAACACACAATGCCTCAAAAATTCGACGGAAAACATTAACTCTGCCTATCCTACGTGCAGGATAAAACGGGAAGTTAAAAAAAATGTTTGCACATAGGGTATCCTATCACAGTGGGCTCAAATCTCAGTCGCGGAAAATTTCATCGGATTAGCCTTTAATTTTGTCATTTGCGACTTGCCACTTGGATGAGTGGAAAGTGGAGAACGGATTGACTTACCGATAATAAAAAAAAATACATTTCGTTAGAAAATTCTACTAAAAAAAATTTAAAACAAATGTACAAATAAATATACAAGAATTAGAATCGTAATAAAATAAATACTCAACACAAGTATAATAAAGATTTCGATACATTGTCGAATATTGTACGTTAATACTTTTTAAAACGATCGCTTTGGTCTCAAACTCGTTTAAGATAAATGATGAGATAAAGGAGCCATTTTATTTCGGTGTTTCCGAGTGCAAGGACCCCACAAATTCAATAATTTGCGGGGTCCTTGCATATATATATAATATATCAAGTTAATATATATCAATATATCATTGAACAGATTGAATTTAAATTGTTCAAAATTCTTATTTAAATAGAATTTTGTTTTATTTTAGATCAATTAGTTAGATTTGATGTTTATATATAGCTCCTTTTTTCTATACCTTATGTTTTTATTAAATATTTTTCAACATCTTATTTAATATAAAAATAATTTCGGTACTATTCGATACAAAGTTATTTAAAAAGTTGAAAAAATTCAAAAATGTAACACTACGTTACTAAATTCCCAGGTTCCCTTTACCTAAAGCAAAAAAAAACATATATAAAATAATAAGGCTATGTTGATCAAACAAATAAATAGGTAAAATCTGTGCTTAACGTTTTAATTGCGAATTAGCGATAATATTAATGAAGTGCCTGCAAATTGATGAGCAAACTTTAATTTAAATAATGGTGATTCATTAAAGCGGACATATTATTATTATAGAATACCACGTGGCATAGTGGTGTTACGTTTTCGTGCTATCGAGTTATGGTAGTCAGTTCGTTTCTATCTTATATTTGTGTTGAATAGTTGACAAATTAATGAATTTTAATGAAAATAAATAGCGCCCAGCTTTATTAATTTATATCTGGAACGTTAATAATTACTATTAACATTATTTCTTCTCAATTGTTTTATATACTGAGTAAATACGGTTAAGTCTTCAGCGTTGAGATCTTTAAGAATAAAATTAGAAAATGGTAAAATAGGATTTTTCTAGAAAAAATTAAAACTTCTACCATTTCATATATTAAATATTATTCAATTAAACACTAAAATAAAAAAACAACGGTAGTATAAACGAAATGAACTGATAAGATGGTTGCATGTGTTACGCGTGCATGCGATAGTCACGCAAGTGCTGACGCTACCGATTCAATGCAATAACTTTATTTACTTATACGCCATGTTAGTATTTATAATGAAAAGTTTTTATATAGAACGTTTATTATATAGCAATTTCGAATTTCGTTTTCTTTGAGCATTTTTGATTTTTTGTTACATTCTTACAGTGTCTTAACACTGTGTTCTCTTGGCCTTAAAAAAATTATAGTCTTTTTCCAGACATGACTTTTTGCTGTTTTTGTAAATAATGGTACAGAATAATGACTCTACTACTATAGATTAATATCTGAAACTTTATTCGTAATCGGTGAAACTGGGCTACTCTCATGAAATTTCAATCGTGTTCAATTTTCCATTTTATCTATTTTTAGGTTATCTATCGTTGATGATGCTTTGGCCACATTTTTAAATTTTATATACGCATTTTGTATAAAAAAATATAAAAAAGAGTCTCCAGATATCCGGTTCCGTTTTTTACCGCAAGCTCTTGCAGGCGTACCGCTCTCATTGTAACTAGAAAAGTAGGTCCTCCCCATTATGGGAGTGAAGATAAAGCTGCGGCTGCTACACTCGCGTCATTTGCCTAATTGTTGTCTGCCAAGTATACGTATAACGAGACACTATTTGTATGAAACGTGAATGTTTTAAATGATTATTATTGAAGTTGTAGTTGTGATGGTGTGGGATAGCGTTTGATTGGAGGAACGATGGTTATAGATTCGATTTCTATTCAGGTAAATGAATTATTTTCTCTCTTTTTATTTGATAACAAAACAAGTCTCCAAAATTGGTATGAAAGTGGCAAAACAATGTAACCTAATGCTAGTTAAAACAAAGCACAGTGTTAACTCCCACATTCAGAAAAAAAGATTTGGGAAGTCTTCTTGTGAGGTTAGATTTTAAATAAATTCTTTAAATTATAAGGCAGTATATAAATTAACACCAAGAAAAATAAACAAATCGGGGGCCTATATAGTCACTACACTCTTCTCACACAACTCGTTAGAAGAGCAAGAGAAGCACCAAAAATAAAGCGAAAGTAAAAATAAACAAAACTAATACTTGTATAAGTATTCATATCACGTCGCAGTAAGAAGATTTCCTTGAGTAGTGCATCAATATTATTACAGCAATATAGCGCGACTTAAAGGAGACTTATGCCAACATTAAAATCTAATAACCGGTACAATATGAGACGTGCTGGTGTTGCCACTTTGTAGCTTCAATAAAAATGTTCCCAGTATGAATATAATATAATTTTATTTGTTTATATAACGCTTATATGAGCTTGTTTGAAGCTTAAGGCTTTTCAATTTAAGCTTTTTTATGAAAGTTCTAAACATATAGCATATTAGTTGGCAGTGACAATTTTGTTTGTGACTTTAACATGTAAAATTCTACCAGACATACCCCCGATAATTATTGGATAGATATGACTATCTTCATATAAATCATGGCGACTGGTTCAACAATGAAAAACTAAAATGAAACTAAATATTTAAACTTTATCTCTTCTTCAATTAATATTCTTTCTTTTTTACGTTACGTTTATCCCACTAAGTAAACAGAATATATACTTAAACACAAAAATACGTTCTCTAAATGGAAAAGCAAAGCAAATAATTTTAATTCAAGCTTAATTAGATGCAAAAATTAAATTCTATCGTCCCAACAAGATACATTCAAATTTCCTGTTTTATCTTTCGGAACTCTCTCTCGCAAATAAAGCTGCACGACTTGGGATCGAGTTGCGGGTGACGCCAGATTTATTATAATCTAAACAGTATTATTTCGTGGAGCTTTATTGTATTTCTCGGTATAGGGTGGTAGTAGATTCGATTCCCTCTTAGGAAAAAAGTTATATTTGTTTTGGCAAAGTATACCAAGAAGCATAAGTGTAAAATAATTATTTGAATCTTTCCTCTAATTTGGCATTGCATACGGGGTTTGTTTTAGCGCTGTATCGTGCATGAAAAGACTGAACAAGATGAACATATTTGTAAAATAAATTTACAATTTTAAATTGTATACCTATACTGAATACTGTAGGAGCAAATATTTCTTGTTATAACTTCACAGAGATATGTTTGGTTCTTTATAATAAATAATGAACATAATTTAGAGGATTATTAAGATTTGTATAATTGTAGCAGTAAGTAATGTTAAATTAAATATTGAAAACTATTTCAGTTATATATTTCTTTTGATAATAAATATATTTCGAGTTCTTTCAACGAATACTATCAAACATACAAGAACATCTAACCCAAAAATAAATGTCAAGATCCGAAATTTATATTCTTGCCAAGTATTATTTATTCAAGGTTTGGCAGAAAAAGTTTAAGGGCCGATGGTAACAGGCGTAATTTGCAAGCATTATATCTTCAACTGATTTATGGCCAAGTCTTCTTGCTTATCCCTTTATTAGTTTTTTGGGATACACCTTTAAAGGCTTTGGATTAAATTTGATAAAATACATCGTTATTTAGATAATTTATTGCACGACTTCATTGTTGCAGTGTGGGTGTGTTTATATTAAAAATATTTTTACTTTCCTTCGTCCGGTAAGACAAAAGCATTGGCTTACCCCACCCAGAACTTAGAGAGTAATCTGTTAAATATTTTTTTGAATTTACATTGCAAAAATATTATTTTGCACGTACTTTTAAAACTTTTGACTGAAATTTTGAACTTATCTCAAATTACCTTAATAATATTACCTTAACAACAACATTTCCTCTCTCAAACGTTTATGTTTTGGAACATTTATTGCTAATACTTTTCTTAATGGCTAATAAAATTTCTGTATTATCCTTATGTATTATTTTTTTTTTTGGAATTTAAAATTGGAAAGATATTTACAAATATTCATACATATTATCAAACTTCATCTTCTCTTAATATATTCTAGACATCTTCACAGTTATCGTAGGACAAGAACCCGCTTTAAAAATAAAAATAACCATTATACTATGACAAGCATACAAAAATAACTGGACAATACAACCGATATGTACAAATCTGATTTCGAAATCAGATCGATCGGCTCACAATCTATTTCTAAACGAAGTTCCCATTATGTATGGTCCTAATGGGTTTTATTCTCACGTCTTTTAATACGGATACAACACTAAATGATGACTATTGTTGGTCTCTCCCTTTTTTCATTTGATCGACAAGCCATAAATTCCGCTTGAATAATCACTATCGAATGTAGGATTTGATAATGCGGGCGTAGATGTATAATAACTGAACGTACGGAGTGGTTATAGGTTCGTTAGAAATTCGAGTGAATGTTGTTTATAAGCCGGCCGGCTTTGATTGTCTCCGAAATAGACAAAAAGCTCGAAAAGAAGAGCCTTAACAGTAAGTTCTATCTGCCTGCCCATTTATATGGAATGGAAAGCAATGGAGTTTAGGAATGATACCTCTTCGATATCCGTAATATTTCAACAAGTCATTATTTCAACTGATTAACAAGAACTTTCTCCACACAAAAGTTTTAAGTGTGTAATTTAAACCGAAACGATGAACATGATATGGTAGATTATTGAAATAATGATTTCCTAGTCTCATTTGAAGTCTATAATTTATGAATGTTGAAATTTAAATTGATAAGATGAAAGGTGATTTTCGTAGTAATTGTGGTTCACTATTGTGTTTACTTTTAGTTTATTTGTATTGGGTATCATCAGCTTTTTGTAAGAGAAGCTCATAATGTTGATTCTCTATCGGCTCCACGACCGTGAGAGACTGTTCGGGAGTAGTTCATAGTATATGTGCTGATTACGGGTTTGATTCTTGGCCTGGACACAAAGACGAAACAGTAAAACTATGTCTTTAAAATGAATTATAAATAGAAGACAGAATATCTTAATTCGTAAATTCTGTATATATCTACAGACATAATATTTTATTCCATGTTTATACAACATTATTAAGTATGTATTTACAACAGTATATATTAACTAAAAATAAAATCTAGTTATTTGAATGAAAATTTCGACAAATTCTAAATGAAAACTAACGTTCATTAGATTACATTTCGATTACGCGGACCGTTTAGGATACGACAGAACAATAGGTTCCCGCCGCCCGCAAACAATACTGACCTAAATTAAATCTGCTCCATTGAGACCCATTTACAGAATCCACACATTATTATAGATGACGGTTCAAACAGTTTTGTTTTACTATTTACATTATGTTATTATTTTAAAGGTTTTTGTTACATTCGTAGAATATTCTTACATATTTTTTATTGATTATGTTAAAAAATATAGAATTTTACTCAAAAATTTGATGTAAAGTAGGGCGTAGCGCTGCCTGCCGCCTGCTATATCGAGATACAGTATGAACCTAAAAATAAAATGAAATTCAATATTTAAAATGAAATTGTATAACAAGTGGTCGTATTGTGTAGACAGAGTGACTTATCACTCTTAAACATAAAATTGACAAGAAAAAAAATTCACAATTTAAAAAACCAATACGGAATTTCTCTATATTATCCATTATGGGCAACCAATTTTACGTGAAAATACTATTTTCATATAGAATGAAAGCAAAATATGCCCAATATTTGTATTTCACGCTACAAAAGTCCATTGACCGAATAAATCCTGTTGCGCCGGTTATCTCTATCCGATCTGATTCTGAAGCGTCCGCTCGTGACCGCACTGGTGACTTATTTTCATCAATATATTGGGCAATATTACAAGTACTATATATAGTTGTCATTGCTTCTAAGTCTCATGTAAGTAGGTGCCTTTCTTTTTAGTTAACTTAGCTAAGCACAGAGCAGAGAATAGAGTAGGACAACTTAGTATTAAGACACTTTGGTCTTTAGTATCTGTCGATTTATAGAGGATACGTTTTGAATGTATTCAAAGATTCCTTTATATTCGGAATTCTTCTTTGTTTCTTTACCAAAGCGTGAAATTGAAAACAATTGAATATATTATATTATTTTCCCGAGACGTAATCGAACCTACATCAGCAATCACACACACTACAGCAAATGAAAAGAAAACATATTTTAGAAAAAAATACTCTTTAAAAATACTCTTACATTCGTAAAGGCAAATGAATTTTTTTAAACAACCTGCTTCGTGTAATAAAAGTGTATTATATTACTTTAAATTAAAATTTTATTTTATTAGGATCAAGATTTACGATTCTCACTTCGATATACTAATAAAGTTCGCATAAGATATTTTTATGGTATATACATATACTTCTTAACTATAACTTTGAGACGTAGAATGGAAGTTTCCGTTTTCTTACCGTTGGAAGATATATGGACGGACGAATTTCGTGTAATCCACTACGTTTGTTCTGTATGTGGCCACTTTAGGCAGAGAGTAGCTAGTGTTAAGACATTCCATTCTTAGCTTTCTGCCTGACTTCAACCACAACTGGCCTCTATAAGATTATAAATACTTGGCCAAAACACTATCTATAGCTTGTTTGTATAATAATTTTTTGTATACCATTGTACGTCTTTTTTATCGAATATTTAATTTAACGCAAAATCCGATACGCCAATCAATGTCTAGTGAAGAATTTCGTGGTATAAAATAATTATTTTATTATTAGATATTTTTTGTAGAACAACAAGAAACGTATTCGTAAAAGGTTTTTTCATAGAGGTATATGGGAAACGTCTTAGATTCCCTGGTTCCCCCTACCGACCTACTCTATATACCTATATGCAGGATACAGCGTAAAAAAAGTACAATGAAAAATTTATTTTTAGACCAAAATCAAGATTTTAGAGACGTATGTTATTTGTATTGTATGCAATAGTTGATTTCGTTCAAGAGCTTAGAAATAAATGCAAAGAATGTTAATTTGAACATCGGACCACAAAGCTGCATTTTCCACTTAATCTTCACAATCTTCGCAGGTCAAGTTGGGTTTGATTACTTCGTATGTCTTATTTATAACCAGCCATAAATTTTCTTGAACGAACAGGCACTAAGTAAATAGTTGTATGCACATTAAAATATACTGGCGGTGATTTGTGTTTTTCCTCTTACGGAAGCGGCTTGACACCTCAAGTTCTTTACTTCTTCACTTGTAGTTGCAATTGTAAAATATATACACAACTATTCATGTGTGTTTGTTTGTATAAAATATAAGAACTATTTTGATTGTTTACTTCACCGACGCGTATTATTAGATTTTTTTTTTATATTTTATATTTTTATGGCTTTCTCATCAGTGGGCAACAGCAACATTTCTCCCTCATAGTAACACAAGCAGAGGGAACCTAGTGCTTAAACACTCTATTCTTCTATCTTTTGCACTAAAATGAAATTAACGCAAATTCTGAAAAGCGCAAAATTCATAATATATATACCTAACTAACCTAAAATTATTTGAAATATTTTTTGTTAAAGAGTTTGAATAAATGTGTAATAATTAAAAATGTCGGTATATGCTATTTATTTTAAATATATGAAAGGTAGTTAGTTTATTCATACATATCTTTCATATATTATGTTTTTTGTTATCACATTCTTATACTTAAACGGTTTGCAATGAGTTTTGTACAAGTCATTACTGGTACCTGATGATTGCATCAGAATAACTTCCTTTTTATCGATGTCCGTCGTGGTTCCGGGACTGCCCGTGAACTCACTCAACTCATAGCTTGCAGTTGCAAAAATTTAGAAGTATTTTATTATATATTACTAAGTCAGCAACAGGCTTTAAGTGCGATAGTTCTAGACTCGATCTCTATTTGAGGGAATTAATTACCCAGCTTATTAAGATACGACAAAGAAATACCACTCTTTATGACTTTTACATTAGAAAATTGAAGAATATTCATGAATATTACACTAGCGTACAGTTTTCATAGATATTTAAATTTATCGCGTACCACATTGTGGACCGTCTTTAATGTCGTGTGAGCGTGACCTCCCATGAGACGACGTCATTTTCTTTGTTAAATCTTGGACGAAGCTCAAGATTTTCAGTATTCTAAATTCTCCTTTAAAATATTTTATTACACAAACATAATTTAATTTTATATATATATATATATATATATATATATACACGATAAAACTTGGGATTAAAAAAAATAAAAAATATATATCAGTATACACTATCTGTAAATTTGATGATTAAAAAAAAGGCTAAAATTGGCTTTCATTATAGAGACATAATATATTTCCATTCCATACATAAAATGTTACTCTGGATGTAACAGAATGTCGTCGTGACAATGACCTTATCATTGTCCAAGTATTTGCCAAAAGAATGATTGAAGATAAGGAAACAACGAATCTTTTGTTTGTAAAAGAAAAAGAAAACTTCTGTCTATACAGTATAAAAAGTAAACAAAAAAGGACTTCATCAGGACAAGTTCTGGCTAATGTACGGCTAAAAAATATACTTAGGTATGAAGGATACATTGATGAAAATATTAAGTAATTGTCACGTCATTACAGATATTAATTTCAAAAAGGATATATACGATCCTTTCAAATAAAACAACAGGTATGATAATAGACAGAATTTATAACAAAAATCTATATGTACAAATTGAACGTTTATGAGATTGTTGTTTCTATCATTTGCATCAAAACAACAATATTCTCATTTCCCATTCCATTCAAATGTCTCCCAAAGAAAGTTCTTACATAACTGCACGTCTGTACATATTGAACTAAAATGCTCACGTATTACATACATATATATATGTATGTATGTATGTATGTATGTATGTATGTACGTAGATCAACAAAATTTTCACGGTCTCCCATCAGTCACGAGACGCGACGGCAAGAAAGCAAATAACTGACAATTTTCATTCAGCGCTCGCTCCCTTCTCTCGTTCGCTCCAATAAACGTGAATTCTACGGCGTTTCTTTAATCTGAGATAACGATCGGCATGTTACGAACGGGAAGTATCCCTCGACCATTACATTACTTTTATAAACAATACATTTCGATCGATATTTGTTTATTTATTGTTAAAGAGTACCAACGCCGTAACGTTGAAAATATAGCTGGAAATTTTAAAAATAATAATATATTAAGTAGAAATAGGCGTACAGATCCTTCTGTTAATATGTTGCATTTTTCGATAATAATAAATACTATAATTACCATTGTTTTGAAAAATATAGATAATCGAGATATTTCTTTTTGTATGTATATCTCAATAGAATTATTTCTAATCTTCCCCTAAAATTGGGGTAAATGTAACATTTTCTAATGGCGTTGTTATCATGAACAATTTTTTGTTTCCTTTTATTTTAAATTAACTATTCTTAAACCAATTTTAATATAAGACAAGTAAAATTTTATGAATATAACTGTAAGAAACTACTGTAAAATCTATTTATATAAACATTTCTACCGCCGACATGATGAGACACGCATCTTGTCAATTGAGAATTGGCGTGGAAATTCTGGGGCTCAGAACGTAGACGGTCCGTCCTTGATGTCTTGATGTTGACATGTTTCTAAATAAATGAGGATATTTCGTCAGCAACAAAAACTAATGGACGGACGGTTTTGTTTTGTGGTACCGGAGTTTTTCTTGGAATAATATCAACGAATGTGATCGTCGTGAATTCGATTCTGGTTAGAGGAGTTTTTGTATTAAAATATTTTAGTTTTGTTGTCTGGCAAAACAACGCAATAAGTTCGGGTGGAATTCTGATATTCATCTCAAATATTGTGGTCGTGTTGACCTCGCTGTTGAAACACTCCGTTCCCCACTTTCTGCCGAATTCTGGAGGCATTGCGTGTTGAGTGGCAGAACTCAACGCCACGTTTGGCCTCAACACCAGAGCGAAGAAATGGAAAAATAAACGTAAATAAATATTTCACTTTGTCGGGATCGAACCCACAACCGTCGCATTATAGTCGCACCCTTGTGCCGCTGCGCCACGACGGCCTGTATTTTATTTTATTTTTACCATAATTTACTATTCTATTTTATTTTATATTTATGACATTATTTTCCATTTGTCAACAGGTAGTGTTAATGAACAACCAAATGTGCAAATGCCGATAGTGTATGCTATATAATCGCGCTGGCGTGGTACGGCGGGGCGATGCAGGCGGGCGGCGGGTGGTTTGTACCATGGATGGGTGTGCAGAAGTTCGCGGTGGCACTTCCTATGGGGGGTGTGGTGCCTCTGGTGCCACCGCTGCTGGCAGCCCTGCCACCGGCCCCGCCGCCGTTGAGGCTGATACCGCCTTTGCAACATCAGCAGAGTGGAAGAAAGGTAAATTGTTGTTAATTAGCTGTTCTGCATAAAGCAGAGTGCCTTTCTTACAGAAAGTCTTAACAACTAGATTGTTAGGTTGCCTGCAGGCATAGAACACCTGGAAATCTAGTAGAAATTAGATTTTCCAAATTCGATCCATTCCCCCCATCAAACCACGACTGATTTCATATTAAAAATGCGACACTGGAGAATATATTTCGATATTAAAGATGATATCAAATTAATATTCTCATCGTAATATTCATATTATAGATACCATATACCACGTTATCACTGGAATTAAACGGAAAGATGAGAATGTGGTGTCCTAACACTAAGTTCTCTTCTGTATGCAAAACCTAGAGTTAAAAAAAATCTATACATATTTAAATATCTATCAAAATATGCCAGTGGCTGTTAATCGAATGAAAAACAATTCTATCCTCCCCAATGGAAGTAATAATAGAAAAAAAGGTTATAATATTACTTTGCGGTCGTACAATCTGACTCTCAACGCTGACCCTTTGTCATATCTATGGACGTTTTCAGTTTTTTCATTATTTGGTCAAAAAGAGTAATGTTTTGGCACTAAGTTTTCTCTGCCCACACTCTACATGCCGGATGCAACATACAAGCTGATATTAGTGCAATAACCTCTAAATAGAAACGTATTTATTCCATAGTATAGTGTAGAGACTAGTATTAATATACTGAAATGCCTCTGTCGCCGGCCTCAGTGTATTACCTGTTCACACTGCTCTGACAGTTCCAAGATATAGTGATAAAATTTACAAACATACCGCTTACATGCCTTATATGGACTTAGTTACTTAGAAAAAGATTCCTTTATTTACTAAAATATGTATAAATATATATAAATATATAAGTATGTATATACTGTATATAGCTCTATACTCTATAATAATATTATATTATAAAAATGAAAATTTTGTTAGTTTGATTGATTACGCTAATCTCAGGAAGTACGGGTTCGTATTGTAATAGTCTTAATTATTACCATTTGACCGTGCGGGGAGAGTTGCAAGGAAACACTATTGAAGTGTAATGAAGATGATGAACGAAAGACACGCGATGATATCCCGGTTGTAATGTAAAGTAATGGTATTATTAAAATAAAGTCAAATTTCTTCAAACTTCTTTCATCAAAATGTCTAACAATGACTTCAAATAACAACGCTGTCTAATAATTAATCTATATTTTTTTATAATAAATGTAAAAAAAAAACATACCTTTTACCGTTACAATCGGTAAACAATATATACGGGCATTCGTTTTATTCAGTAGTGTCGCATCGTATTTCTACATAGAAGTTGTCGGTATTAAAACTCAAGTTTATTTGCCCACTTTACAACAAGATCTCAGGCACCTGCCGGTGAACACACGACTAAATAAATGCTCGAATATATCTTTGACAGTATGAATGGCAGTATTTATTTAGACACTTGCCTTTTTATTGTCTGCGAGCGTTAATATTTTATGGGTTGATTATGTTTTTTTACTATGGCAATGCGTAGTTAAATGTCTATTCTATTTAGAGAATTTTACATCATTTAAAAGATGTGGTCGTAATATAGATTTTTTTAGTTCCTTAATTAAGGATCCGAAATGATATTAGGTACGTAGATAATATCGGAGCTCAACGCCGCGTTTTCTGCGATAGAGCCAAAATTATATTTACTTATTCTTCTGAGTACGAATCGAACCCACAACTATCGCGTTGACAGTATAACACTGACCCACTGCGCCACGATAAACTCAACTTATTAATATATTAATAACATTCCTCAAACACTAATTCCTAAAACATTCATTTAATAATTACCTCTCATTTTTCATTTTTAATTGAAACATTTGTGTCATTATTTATCATTAAACGTGCGCCATATTAATTCATAATCATCTATCTAATACATTAACTGTTGAAATATTAATCATTTATTAAAATTGGTTATTATTATTAAACTTGGTTTTATTAAAAACCAAGTTTAATAAAATTTTAAAGTGTTGACTCTACATAGAGACCGTCCTGCTCGCAGGGGGTGAAACTGTACCACGACGGTCGTGAGTTCTATCCCCATTCGAGATGATGAATTATTATTTCTTAATTTTTTTTCTGGCACCAAGGCAAAAAGCTCGACTGTGAGTGCCGCCACTTATTACGGAATGCCTACAGAATTCGGCAGAAAGTAGACAACGGAGTGTCTTAAGTCTGGGTTCCCTCAGCTGGGTTGCTGTAAGCAGGATACATCGTGAAGCTGGATTTTATTTATTTATAATCTCTACATAGAGACGCGATAGTAATTTGCAATCGTACAAAACGATCTCGGAGAGAACATCTCGTAATTAACATGTGATTTATAACTTAAATATACATTAGTTTTAAGTGGGCCGAAACGTTTTAGTTTGGATGGTTTAATTTGATGTGCCCACCTACTACGTGGGGAGGGAAAAAATACATCGTGATTGAATATGAGGCACCAGCGGTCCTGGAGGTATCTCCATACCTCCGTATATTAATAAATTACTGGTTGTATGTGTTTCTATTTTGTGTGTTTCTTTGTTGTATTCGCAATGATTTATTGAATATTTGTTTGAAGTTTTTGTTGCGTAATCATAAGTTCAATTTTTTTCTTATTTTAAACTCAATTTTAAAAAAATACATTTAAAAAAATACATTTAAAAAAAATACCATATTTAGAATCGAACCCACAAACACAAACAGCCACAATTCCACTGCGACACGATGACGTCAACGTAGAATATTACTGTAACGTTTCACAATGTCGCACATGTCGAAGCAAATCAAACATTAAATTAGCATCAACGTCGCTACAAGCAAAACATTAAGTTTGCGCGGTGCCTTTGCCGCGATTGTTTATTTACTTACCATTATATTATGGGTGGTATTTAAATTTAAGTCAGTTCCACGGTTTATTCCGCACACAGTAGGGTAGGCAAAGGGAAGCTAGTGTTAAGACACTCCGTTCATCATTTCCCTTTGCCTACCCTACCATAAATGAACGTTTTTTTACGTATTTTATAAGCCAGCTTTATATGTCCCTGTATCAAAAAGTGCTTATTAAAACCGTCATATTATGTTATGTAATTTTATCTTCATCTTGTAAATATTTATATACACTGTTATACCTATTTGAATGAAAAACTCGAGTAATAAATAAGAAAATTTATCTCAATTTAGTAATTATAAAGATATTCTAATGAAATCTTGATATGCAAACAGACTTTTAATTAGTTTAAATTCCTTTACGTTTAAAGAGACTTTCAATGCTGACAGAGATAAGGATTGCTTTATCTCAGTAGAATGCCTAAAATTACTTTGGTAAAAATGTGCGACTCAAGAAGTTCGTTGAGGCCAGACGCGTCTGACTGTGAACGCGACGGTTGTGGGTTCAATTCCTACTCGGGGAATGAAATGTTATTATTGATATCCTCGCTGTAGTATCAAGGCGTATGTGGCGTTACTACCCTCGGCGTTGATATCACGCAAAATGCAATGTCTAGAAATTTGAGCGGTAGATGGGAAACAGGTTTTCTTTGGCTACGCAGAACGTTGGAATGCGCCTGGAATTCGATAATTATTGACCAACTCTCGTTCGGGTGATTAGTTTTTATATTTTTTATTATTAGATCTAAAGGTACTTCATAGATACTCGTGCCCTAATAATTCACTCAAAATAGTTTTCTGCCCACTTCAACTTCAAGTGTATTGAAGTTTTTAATTTTAAATATCGACATATTCCTCGTATAATGGGTAATGGAAGTTTCTTTATGGTTCTAAGATTCCTTCTGTCTACCATGCTATATGCGGGATACAACATGAAGCTACAAAAAATGGATATAAAAATAAATTTCATTATTTGATTAATATTTTTATTAGTAATTTTAGCAGATATATGTGCATCCACATATAAACATATGTACAGTAGAGCGCTAAACGGGCATGCAAAATACGTTACGAGTGTAATTTAACCACTTTAAATTAGTTTGACGCGACAGCGCGAAGCGTTAAAGCCGTTAACGCAAACGGTCCCACTATTAACAGGACGCTAACTGGTTCCGATTTAACCTATTTAGATGTGGTTCTCACTACATTATTGATTTTTTCTGTTCTACAAAATGAAGATTACAGATACTTGATGATATTTAAAGGTTGCTTGTTTTTATTATCCATTTTCTATTATGAGGATTTCGTAGCTAAATGGCAAAAAATATTTCATATAACAGGATGGAAGCGTCTGCGTCCTTTTACAGGAGAACCAACCATATAGGGAATAATATTTTAAACCCATATATAAAAAAAAATATTAAGATATGCCAACAGTTTAGTCGTAGGATTTTAATTTTTCATTTCACGATGTTTATCCATACTTTATTACGCGTGACGCAGTTACGAATAGATACAAATAACATAAACACTTAATACAAAAATACTACTAAAGGTTAAATAACATTGAACTTTGCCGCCAATACCTATCATTATAAAGTAGTTCAGTTATATCTAAATAAATTATTTACTATATTTATATACCTCCATGATAGCATGGAGATAGCTCCTGGGGAGGGAACCTTGAGGAACCTTGTCTTAAGACATTCCTTTACCTACTATATTTGAAATGTCTGCTTTACTAAGTAATGCTAACAATCTAACTTACTTTACGATTAGATCTATTACATATTTGTCCATATATTATCATATATGAGTTAAGTTGACATAATTCCTAATATAAGTAATTCTAGAAAACTAGAAACTAGTTGCGTCCACTTATTTAATGTATGTTGTCATACACTCGCGCGCTGTGTGGACTTTTAATCGCTTCGTTTACTATTTTTAACGTTGATCAAAGTAAATCATTATACTTCTACACAAGACACAATTTATTATAAACTATGATAATTGGGCCGTCGTGGCACAGTGGCACAAGGGTGCCGCCCGTAAACGCGACGGTTGTGGGTTCGATTCCCACTCGAAGAAGTAAATATATTTCTTTACGCTTATATTTCCATTCTTCTTCGCTCTGGTGTCGAAACAAAGCGCGGCGGCAAAGTTGAAAAAAAAAGAAAAAGATAATTGGTGAATTTTATTATTTTTTTTCCTTTTTATAAAATTTTTTAAAGCGTGTATATAGTAGTAGTAAAAGAAAACACGGTATTGAGTTCTGGATCTCAACTCGCTATGTCCCGAAAATGAATAACGCAGTCTCCTGACACTAACCTATCACTGCCTACCCTATCTTAGCATTACAATGTCTACAATTACATTAGCATTGTATACATTTTATTTAATTTAAACTATTTTGTATATAAATCGACTATTACAATGTCTATAGATGCCTAATAAAATTCATAAGATACTTACGACTGCAGTTCTACTGCTTCCATAAGCCTTATTAAGCCCGTTTATATGAATGATTTATTATATGGTACTGCCATTTCGCTTCTATTCACATTAAATAAAATATATGGCTATTCAACACGCAATGTTTCGAATTCAGGTAGTGATTGGAGAACGGAGTGATTTAACTCTAGGAAAATTGAGAAAAAAATGTACGTGATCGTACGTGTGGTGTTATATGATCGATGTCCGATGCACCTCTGTATATCAAGTGAAACTGAAAAATCTCAACGTAGGTTTCTTTGTGAATACCATGATACTTTGTATACATATCCTTAGTGGTTTGTTTTAGAAAGACAATGGAATCCGTTTGTTAATTTATTAAAAAAAAAATTACGCTGTATCGCTTCATGCTGTAACCCGCTCACGGCAGGGTAGGCAGAGGGAACCTATTGTTAAGACATAGAGTAATATATAATAAGTAAAATTGATTTTCCAATATATTCAAAATAAAATTTATATATACAGATTCTTGAAAAACAAACAAAAGTCCCCTTTAGGCTAAAACCCGGACAGTATCCAATCAAACGAGAAGCGGTAAGTGCATCTGTCAACGTCAAATATATGAAGATAGCCGAATTGATTGAGACCTTCGAGATTTTGTTTCGCCATTATTTTTTGGGTGGATTGGCGTTTCTTTTTTTGGATTGGTCTAAATTATAGTCTGTGGAATTTGAAATTTGCTAAGCTGTAAGATAAGATAAATTTTTAAGTACCTTTTTGGTTTGCATTTTAAAACTTATAAAGTTAGTATCGTAGTGGCAATCGTGGAGCAGGGGCACAGGGGTTGTGGGTTTGATTCCCACTCGGGGGAATAAAATATTTAATATTTTCAATTCTTCGCTTTAATAACAAACCAAAGGGCAGCATTGAGTTCCGTCACTCAACACACAATGTCTCAAAAATGCGGCGAAAAATCACTTCTCACTGCCCACCCCTGCAACATGCAGTATAGCTCCCAAAAAGCTAAAAAACCTACTTTCCATCCACTTTTTGAGACATTGCATATTGACTTACGAAACTGCTTCAATAAATAAATATATTTAAATTAACTCATAGCAACTGTCGTACTATAAATTTTTACACTTTATAATAATTTAAGTCTAATGTGGCGTCAGACATTGTCGCGTCTACAGTAATGACACAGCGTAAGCTTCTAACGTAAATATTTACATGACGTACCAAAATAAAATTATTCGAGCGGATTTAATGTGTTGAGTGCTATTATATGTATAATATGTTAAAATTATTATGACATTTTGTATGTGAATGTGTTTTTATTTTTAAATTAATAAAAGAAATGTTTTTTTATTAATTTAAAAGTGAAATTTACTTTTTTCGGTTTGACATAAAATCATTTATGTTTAAAGCAAGATTTTTTAAATAAAAGAACGGGATGATTTGTAAACGGGGTGATTGTGGGTTCGATAATATTATCAATTACACTTCCTTTTCTTCACAAACCTTTAACTTGAAACGAAATAATTAACATCAATAGACGTAATCGAGACATCAAACGCAATTATCGATTTTAAATCGTTCCGCTATTCGAGTCAGGTTTCGAGGTGTGCATCGGCTTGGTAAAATCAAACATTTGATACGAAAACGCACATATTTAAATTTAATCCATTATAGTACTAAAAGTATACAGCATAAAGCTTATAATGAAATATACAGACTATAGTCAAAAGTATTTTTTTATTTGTCCTAATTTTTATCGTATTCTTTTTGCAGTAAGGTTCAACTTTGCTTGTATTTGATAAGCTTATATACAGTGCGTGTGACGAATTCGGAATAAGTTATAATGAAGTGGGTTTGTAGGGAAGTCAGTGAATGTCAGTACGATTTCTTTATTTGTGATATCTGTACTCATATATCAGTGAGTCAAGAAATCGTATTATATAATACTTGTATATGTAATATACACAAGTATTCTTCCATTGAGTTAATACAAATATTAAGACATTTCTAATGATGAAAAAAAATAAGCAACGTATAGTAAAACGTTAGTATATTAATACAGTGTGTGTCGTGTCCTTAAATAGCCTTCTACTGTAAATTTGATTTGCATCCACTTAAATTTAAATCTAACACAGCACTCTTGTTACCCCTCGCATTCGTAATTCAACCCGTTCGCAGCCACCCCTTACAAATACCGCTTAGAATACGTATACGATATATCCGAGGGAAACACATAACTTGTTTAATAGTGAAAGACTTTAATAGTTCAAACTTACTTACTTTGTTTAAGTGGTTTGTAAGGAATAAAATACATTTCTTGCTATGAGATATTGTTTTTCTTTTTTTTTTTTGCTTAACGTTGTAACCAAGCAGGGCAATTAAACGTAATTAAGTAAGCGTCATTTTCTAAACTCTATACAATAAAGCATATAACTTCATGCAGTAGTTATGGATTCGATTTCTACTCAGCGTATTTTTTCTGTTAAACATATTCCTTACCGCCTACAGCAAAAAGACCTGCACCGTGAACCAAGTAGGCTTCACTGGCTCCTTGCCAACCCGTTAAGTATTCATGAAACCTGCATTCATACCGAGCTAAGACTAGACAACAAGATGCGTGACTTACTCTAGAATATTTCGGTTGATATAGTATACATATTAGTAGTAGTTGTAAAGTAATATCCTACTGCAGCTTTTATTAGTGGATACTACTAGGTTATATAGAAATAACTTAGAGTTTTAACGTCAAAACATCGTTATATGGCGTTCCTCAATTCGTGGGATATTCAAAACATAAGGATTTTATTAATATTGAACCTGAAATTTCCGAGATTAATGCGTTGAACCGGGACAAGCTCTTTAGACTTATAATATTAGTAAAGATTATGAGAAACGACGATTGTGATTTCTGAAAATTATGTGGATTAATAAAATGCTGCTTAAAAAGTGTTATACTATCGTTCGTCAGCTATAGCATTTTCACCATATATTATATAATGATGATATACATCCCTACATGTGATACACGCCAGATTTTAACGTTACATTTTCATTTCCCGTTTCTGGTAAGGCACTCAACATGCAATGCCATGAATTCTGACGAAAATCGGATAACGCAGTATCTTGTTATTTGACAGAAAAAATACTTTAATCCTTTATGACACTCACCTTGCAGAGTTAAATAAATACGAAGTTATAATTCGTAGTACCTCTGGCACTTACAAGAATAATAAAGTTTTCAATTTAGTGGAGCGCCAGCTTTGTCTCTACTATTATACTTTAGAGACCAGACAGCTTTTAGCACACTCCAGCGAGTGAGTATTAACAAGAGATTGGGTGTACTTTCGCGATATTAAAATTTTCAAATGTTTTCCGTGAATGACATAATATATCTCTATGTTAAACTTAATAGTTTTCTTCGTTATAGTAATAATGGTAATTATATGCACTAATATGTAGCTTGATAGGCAGAGAGTGACCTAGTGACGAGACAGGTCCTCTTCCTGAGGCCCTCTCAGGTGTTTCCAATGTTAGGTTTCCATTTATGAATTATTTGTGTTTTCTTCTTTTATGCATCTTAAAACAATGTGTATGGCAATCATAAAAATTATATCATTGCACCTACAATATACGTAATGAAAGCCAACATTTAAAGAAAAATCTGTAAGCAAAATTCAAAAAACTATATGATGAAACCAAAAGAATATCCCATACCTTATGTTTACGGTTCACCGCCATATACATTTTAATATTCCAAAAGCCCTTTGAAAGCTACCACAAGCTAGGCGCACCTTGTTTTGTGTATTTCTATACATTCCAAAGGGAACCTTAACCTCCTTAGAACAAAGTTGGTAATAGTTCAGCAGGTTTCATGACCCCTAAGTGATCGCACCGCCGATACAAATCATTTGAAGCGTTCACAGTGCTGGCAAACCAATTTCCGGTTCCCGTCCATATTGAAATGTAAACGACACGACAAATAACATGATGTTGTCGATATCGTCGATGCGTTATGTATAAAAAATTGTAAGCGTCTATTGTTGATAGCTATCTATTATAAATATCGGTAAATGCGATGGAAGTAGGGCTGTCTAACACAATTTGCATAAATATGCGAACTATCAGGCTGCGTCCTGCGTAGCAGAGGAGACAATTAAATAGGAAGCTCGTTCTAAACTTCAATTTCAGACTTATTTAAAGACAATGCTCGTCGAGAAGTGGATCTCCAACTCCTTAACTTTTAACAATGTGGAAAAATTAAATTATTTTAATCAGAACACTCAACTCAACTTAACTTTCTGCCTTCAGAAATCGGCAGAAAGTTAAGAATAGCAGTGTTTTAATGTGAACGGAGTGTCTTAACACTAGGTCTCTTGGTTTCCTCTGATCGTCCTGATATATTTAGGATACAACGTGAAGCGAAAAAAAAATATTTGAATGATATACTCACGTACGCATTTTGAACCTACGTATTTTGAACCTACACTCACTTATAATTCGTTTTTAAGTCTATTATATTATATAACACGACAATACGTGCACCGAACCGATATCGATTGCGATAGCATGTCCTAATCAGACCATAACAAATATTTGCATTGCCAATATCTAGCTGACCTGACTGGACAAACGTCAACTAACGCCAGTTGAATGTTTTATAATTAATTATGATAACAATATTCATTTTGATCAGCAAGAACATAAGTGACAAGTCACTACGTTCCATACTCTCCACATTAAGACATTGCGTATTGAGTAGTGGAACTCAACGCCGCGTTTTCTGCGCCGTGACGGCCGTGACGGTTTATATGATAGATGAACAATTGAAAATATTTTAATATGGTCATCATTGAATATATTTATAATTCTCCAAGTGGTTGATGTCCTTTTTTTAAAAGTAAAAAGGTAAGATCATTTTGTATGAGCAAAATAAACTTTTAAGACAGCTACTACTGAAACACGAACATTTTATATCAAATTAAAGGACCCGCCGTTTTTTGTAAACAGGTTGTATTAAGATACCTATAAAATATCACTGCATTTACAAATCGAAAATATTTTCTGACTCACTTGAAATATGGAGTTCATCGAATCGCCTTTGATTGTTCAATTTGGCGTAATCTAAAGGAAACTTCCCCATTATTAATTACCCAATGGTCCCCAAAATTGGAGGTTCGCGCTGTATTTTACGGACTTTTATCACGAAATTATATTGTTTTTGTTTGAATGTACACGACAAGTTTTAATTAAGCTGAATTTTGCTCAATTTTGCGTTTGTTATTTACAAATTGTTTGATGAAACAGTAATAAAATGTTATATTTTAATTTTAAAACCAATTTGGTTTTAAAAATCTTGTATATATCAAATATACTCGTATATAATATATATGTTATTCCGAAAAAAAATTAGCTGGCCATAAATATAAAAAAAAATATACACTGATAACATTTGAAGCCAGTCCTGGCGCAGGCGCACAAGCCTGTGACTTTAAATGCGACAGGTCATGGTTCTGATTCCCACTCAATCAAAAATGAAATATTTAATATTCTCTTTTCGCTCTGGTGTCGTCGTGAACCGTGGCGTTGAGTTTCGCGACTCATTCAATGCCTCCAGAATTCGGCGGAGAGTGGGATATGGAGTGTCTTAACCCTAGGCTCCTTCTGCCTAGCCTGTTACATATAGGATACTGAGTGAACGGAAAAAATATGTACACTTTAATGTTATACAATCAAACAGCAAACGAATATACAAAGTATATCTTCATAATTTCTAAAACAATCTTAACAATTATTGAAGAGTTAAGAAAACTTAACTTCTTTAGTCTTTTCTGACACACTATCCTTTCAGCTGTCACCAAAAATCCCCATAAAGCAAGACCTATCGACTCGACACCCTTTGACGAGGGTCAAGGGGGCCGCGAAACTTTTGCTTTTTGTCAAACAAACCGGTCCACAAATTTCAATAACGTTGCAAGAGAGATATTTTTTGTGCGTCCACGCTAAATGTATACCGCAAAAAGTTTCGTGTAGTGAGCTAGCTTCCCTTTGTGAAGTTAAAAAACTCGTGTTTTCTGGCTTATACTCTAAAAAGTTTTACGTTTAGACATATACGGTGGGGTTTTATGAGATGATAATATGCATTAGTTGGATTGATTATAATGAAAACGGAGTGCTTTGACTCTACTTTTCTCTGCCTATTCTGTTATGCGGAAAACAATGGAATCAACCAAGCAATAGAAAAATACTACGACTTTAATCTTTTCAAAGTTTTATTTATATATATTGTGTACAAAAGATATACAAAATATATATTGTGTAAAAAGAGAAAAGACCAAAGTGCTTGAACTGATAACCCGTTTTTAGCCATGGCACTTTGATATGTTTAATTTAACGTTTTTAAGAACAATTAAGTCTTGAAATAATTAGCACGACTCGATGTTTTTATCAAACGTGAACCTCTCGTATAAGAATTACATTGGAAATATATTATCATACTTTTTTTTATAACTTATTTTTTGGAGTTTAAAAGGTTGGCTTAAAGTAATGCGGCGTTAAATTTCGCCATTCAAGAAGCAATGCAACCAGAATTCGGTGGAAAGTAGGAAACGAAAGTTAAAAGATTATAATATAAAAATAGAATACGAAAATACTTTAATATATATGATAAAATATAATATTGTAAATTCAACAATGTCTGTACATATACCTTTGTACGCACTTAAAATGCACTGCGGCCGGTCGCCGTGAAGGAAGTGTTATAGTGTATTGTACTAGAAAAACATTGTCCAGTTCGACTTTCTTAGAAACCTCTAAAATATAATATTTAAATGTAAGCTGTGTAAGAAATTAGTATTATAATTTTGTTACGTGCTCAGCTTGACTGTTGATGTTTATATTTATTATAGCTGTATTCTTCGTTAATTATTTGAATTACTTACATTTCCTGTCAAAAAAGTCTATTAACCAATCACCTACAAAAGTGCGAGGAATATTTTAAGCATAAGAGGTTTATTTTATCTGATTTGTCAATATCTAATAATTAAGAACTAATTGTTTAAATTAGCTAATTAAAAAAAGCTCACGTTCTTACGCCTTTTCCTGGAAGGGTACGCACAGGGAAACTTGTTAAGTGCACTCCGTTCCCTATCTTTAAGCTATTTTTTTTAGATATCGCCCGTTTAGTGACGGCGCCACGCTTTATCTAATAAAGCAACTAAGTTATATTTACTTCGTTGTCGATTTTATTTGAAAACAATCATTAATGATCAAAAAATACAAACTCAACTTCACCTTAAGTTAATTCCAACAAAATCCCCGCTTATTTTTATATACCTCCATACAAGTCAAAGTAATTTCGCAGAAATATTTGCGAGTCTTTATGCCACAGGCGAGGCTGTTGAGGCATTTGAGGCTTTATTCTCATACCCTTCAACAGTTTAGCATTGTAGCCGTTTTTTAGGCTGTCTTCGTTAGCGAAATCAACTTTTACGTTTTGCCGATCGTATTTCGACTCCCGTCGCATTTCGAATAACTTGTTTTTTTTACTTTCGTCTTTCATTCTGGCTGTCGCGGAGCTTTTGGTGAATTCAGTTGAAATTGGACGCCTTTGATACTGGATTAAAGGTGCCGTTTCCGAATTGATCTTAAATATGTGAATGACAGTAAATATTTAGCCAAAATGTTTATTTTGTTGTATGTTTCAGTTTTTTTAAACCTATTTATTTTTGTGGTTAATTGTTGCTGTTATCGAAATCTTTTTTTGGAAATGTTTTTTCTGTACATGCTGTCTATTTGTTCGATTTTCACTATCACTTTTGAAACATGCTCGTCTTCTCAACTTAGTCAGTCATATGCCTTTATACAATAATAATAACTATTGTAATTATAATGATTATAATTGCTTATAGAAATATCTATCCATATAATAAAAATATAATCTATCTTCACAAGGAAGATATGATACGAGAAAATTTATTACTGTGGGCATTTATCATTGTAGTAGAACCCACGTGCAGGCTAATCTCAAAAACGGCTCAACATATTTAAATGCAGTTTTCATCACTATTGTATTTTAGTAGATGTACCTTTCCTCAACAAATAAAATAAACACTGACTATATACTGTACTGATATAGTCAGTGTTTGTTTTATTGGAATTGATTCAAAAATAAAAAAGTAATATTAATAAGAAATATGAATTAATAAAATATAAACATATTTAAAATACAAAGAATTTTATACGACATTAAATAAATGAATTTTATTAACATTCTATAATATCATATAAATATTTCTTTAGTAATAATCCATTTAATAACGATAATTGTTAAATTACTTGGAACTATAGTATGATTCATCATACTTATAGTATGTGCGGCTTTTAGTACCATAAAAATAAAAAGCTATAGTATGTGTATCTTACTACAGTTGCTATCGTTTTTGTTTTAATGGATGGTGTAATGTAGAGATCGTCGTGGCAAAGTGGGTTAGCGTTTGACTCTAAATATGAGTTTATCCATTCCCAGAAGAACTATTGAGTTAATCGGGAGAATAATTTTAAGTTAACTTAACTTAACGACGACGATGTCGACGACCGTTCCGACGTCTGTGGATCTTACAAAAGACACTAACACTGCATCTACAAAAAAATCTGCGTCAGTATTAAAAGTGACTCCTAGCGGAAATGTGAAACGTCTATCTTCGACAACTTCATCACAGGAGACTACAGCTAAGAAGAAACCAAACCCAAAAAAACGATGGTGCTTCAAGACTTCGATATTGACGATTTATATGATATCATTGAATTTGAATAAATTAATTTCATATTATCCCATAAAAACGAAAAAATGGTGTATTTACATTTTAAAATAAGAAAAGTAGTTATGTTGTATCACTACCTTATTTTTCAGTTACTAGCAAATATTTAGAAAGTCAAACTAACAAATTCAATTACCTATAAACTTTCGGTGGAACACACATTGTTTCATTTTGAAAAGCTCAGTTATTTCGTATTGAAAAGTCTAATGTTTCGCTGAAAGCACTTTTAGATTGCTCGCACCCAGAAACTTAACCGCGAAACCAATGATTTTGTTTAAAATCATATTGTTCCATATACGGCGGGTTTCTCATAACTCGTAAACCGTTTGTGGTTACCTCAAGTTATGGCGTACTAGCGATTTTTTGCTCTTTTTACTACTTAAGTTACTATGGAGATTGTGAAGCTTTTTGGAGTATTAGATTTCATATCCTTATGTGTTGTCTCCGTGAGAATTTCATGTCGGCTTTTTTTCATATGTGTGACATCTACATAAAACAAAAAGGGAAAACAGAGAAAATCGCCACTAATATAACTCTATAATTTACGTCTTCAATTAAACCTAAATTTTATATTGCAATAAATAAACTTTAGCTTTAAATTCAAAATTGTCACACACACAACCAACTAGCCGTGAACTATTATATATAAACAAACATGTTGTAGTAACTTGTACAGACAAACGACGTTATGGAACATCATTTTGATACTTTACTGCACACTATGTGATTATCCCTTCTATTGTTATTCATTTTAATGTAAAACAGATCTTTCTCTTCGTCTTCTTAGAGATTCTTTTGAACGTTTTTATGTGATATTCTACTAAAAAGGTCACAAGTTCAGTATTTACTCATCTTACTATACAGCTGGAAGCGTCTGCGCACCTTTAACGGGAGCAGCGTGTAGGGAAAAATATTTAAAACACATACCTAAAAAAAATCTTGAAATACGTCAACAGTGTGGACGTAGAATATTTCTTCATTTCACGATGTTTATCCGTACTGTATCGAACTGAGCTGAACCTTGCCGCCAGTATCTACGAATCGATTTCCTAAATGAGGCCTGTACGGCGGTGTCCCTTTGATATGTTTGAGCCTGCATGCATTGTTCTTAACAAATAGCGTTTTATTGGTAAGAATTTACAGCTATTATTTAGTATACAAAACATACAATAATAAAATATTAAATATAATAATTTTAATATATTATATATGTAATAGATAAAATATATTCATATACTTTACACCGTCGTGTCGTAACTTACGCCATCAATAGCCACGCCCATCGACCTTGCTTCTTGGACCCCACAACCTACATTTCGAAACATTTATGACGACTGTGTTATAGTGCCTATACCTACCGCTGCCATACGAGTGTACCACACCGCGAGTTTATGCGCATTACGTATAAACATTAATGGTAAAAGTCACTTTACTATGTTATATTTTACTGGCGTTTTGTGTAATTGCATTTATATATATATATGTAAGTATATATATTATGTTATATGTATGTTATGTATATATAAATATGAAATATAAATGTCTTATATAATTCAATTTATTCTCTGTAACTTGTATTGACATATAAGACGAGACTGCAAAATGTAGAAGATTGGATACATTTCTTATGTTTTATTTTTCTTATAGATGAATAATAATAGATTTCATTTTTATATATTTCTTCTGGCTCTACTTCTGGTGATGACTCACATAGATGCAAATCTTAGCTTAAGCCTCGCAGACAGTATATATCATATAACTAATAAATTTTTCTAAGATATCATTATGTTTCTAAATCTTTGACAAAAAGTAGTATTTAAAAATATAAAACTTTTCCACTATAAATGCCGATCCCACAGGAATTCCGGGACAAACTTACCTTACATGTTGCTTCCTTGTTAGTTCGATTATTCCGGAGAGAAGCCCGGACAAACAGTAAGTGTATATAAAAACAGTTGGAAAAAACACTGTTATTTAAAAATCATAGACAGATCCAATTATCTATTTGTTATTTAAAAATCATAGACAGATCCGTTCAGCCTTTATATATATGTATAGATGAGTAGTTAGAGGATCTATCAAAAGATAAAAGCTCAAGAAAAAAGAAAAAACAATTTCGTTATTTTCGATAAGACACCATAAATATTTTTATCTATCTGAAACCTAGACTGGGATTTAGTACTTTTCTATATACTAGCGCTCCCCGTTTTTTTCCCTGCCCGCAAATAAAATGTCACAAAAACATATATTGAAATTCAGCTTCACGCTGTATCCCATTAAGCCACTTTCCACCGAGTGACGTAACTGAACGCCGCATTTTGCCTCCTTACCATAGCAAGAAAATGAATATATTAAATATTTCATCAACTCAATTGGGATCAACACAATTTCACGCTTGTAAAAAATAATATTATTTAAAGAGTTTTCTGATTTCCTATAATTTATTTTTGCATTACACACCAACTGGTTATAAGGCACAATTATATTTCCAAAGTATCCGGGAACCCGTTGAAATTAAATCTCAAAATTTCAACCAAACAGGTCCAGTCTTTTAGGGGGAGTAGAGTTACAAACATATATACAGAAATATTATACATTTATATATATATATATATATATAACATATGTATATAATACATTTGTTACCCGTCGAATAGTAAAATGTATAGCCTATTAATTAGAATGTTGGCGTCCGCCCAAACCGATAGGTCAGATTCTTTGGACGTGACCACTTCTCCTTAGTTCTTTGTTCCCTTCGTGTATAAATAGGTAACTATTACCCTATATTTTTATCTTGAATAAAATATAATAATATAATTTAATATATAGCTTACATATGATAATTCATAATGGTTTACATATATTCGGAGGCCGTCGTGGCGCAGGGCCACAAGCATGCGACTGCAATCTCGACGATTATGAGTCTGATTCTCATTAAAATATTTGATGTTACCTTTTCTTCGCACTAGTAAAGAGGTAAAAGGACTGCGTTGGTCGTCAACAAGTAACACCCCAAGAATTTGGCAGAAAGTGGAGAATGGAAATGTCTTAACGGAGATTGGGAGTGTATTAACCCTGGTTCCCTGGTTCCTTCCCGGTTCCTTCTGAGCCTGCTTTATGCGGGATACTAGATGAAGGCAAAAGTATAATTTAAAAAGACAATACATATCCTATCTAATCAATATCAATGCCATTAAAATGCTCTGCCAATCAAAGAAAGAGTGGGTGAACTCGGTGGGCGATACAGCGCAGTACACACTTATTATAGGCACACTTAACTTATTGAACAGAATGCATTAGATATGGAGATGCATTCGTCTTCATTAAGAGATCTTGTTGAAGTGGATTCTGTGTTGCCTAATAAGGTAATTAAATGATGGATGCCTTTGAGCAATATTATGTAATTTCTTTATATACAGCATTTCTATGTGGGTATATGCCGTGTCACACTGTATCCCGCAAGAAAGGTCGTTCGAACTTATTGTCGTTTGCCATCTGAATTGTGAAAGTACCAATATAATTTTATACTTCTTATCAATAAGAGTAAATACCAAATGACAATCTTAAAGGCATTTGTGTCATGGCATTTGGGCAAATGTCAAATAAAGAAAAAAAAATGGAAATTTGAATCCACTACCTCCACGCTTAAACAAAAAGCTCAAGTTATATTTCAAATACCTACTTACAAAATACATAGTTTTGTTAATATAATTTAAACTTAAAGTTATCATGACGTTATAAAGGAAAGCCTATATATAGTACTATCTTATCCCTGTATTAGTTTATTGCCTTTGCGGTTAACTCTCGTAATTCAGCTATCACGCACTGTACCCTCATAAAATGTGCCTACACTCACTCATTGACGTATGAACATACAACCATACATACATTTTGTATATGTATAGCTGGGGCATATCGCACTATTCATTCAAAAGTGGCCTAACTTAAAATTTCTGTAACTTCTATTTTTGTTAAAAGTAACCTTAAAAAGCCTGATCTAAGGAGCTCTAGTAATTAGCCACGATTTGGGATTTTTCTTCTGGTATATGAACACGTATAATCTATTTCAATATAAATTGTAATTTTAAATCGCCATTGTACTAGATGTGATTAGAAAATATCGACATATCGGCAGCAGTTTTTCTGGCTCCATGACAAAAAGGAAGTTATGATACTCGTATACTTTCCACCTCCTCTATTTAATGAACATCTTCTAGTATAATAAATTAAAACAAATACTTTATCAGTTTTACACCTGTAAAATTTTCAATCATAATTAATATCCGTTACAAGACCACCGTATCCGTGCTATAACTACTGCAACGGCACTTGAAATTATGAAGAAAATAATCGACATCCGATCGATATAAAAATGACACATTCCTACTCACATTCTGCGATATATTTCTTGTTAATATCCCAAGGTATTGACGGTTTTTATTAAGAAATATTTTTTTATATATGTACTTAATTTTCCTCATACATTTTTCTATAGTTTATCCGTGTGATTTGAACTGACAACCATCGTAATATTTAAATTGTAATACTTCTATACTCATATAAAAGCACAGACTATTGCAGCGCAGTGTAAAAGCGTCTTGACTGTTAAAGCGATGTTGTTTGTGTAGGTTCGAGGCCTACTTCACTCACATAAGCAATGAAGTATTATCATTTCATCGCTCTTGTAAGACAAAGGGCGGCGTTGAATTCCGCCATTCAACAAGCAATATTTCGAATTCGAGAGAGAAGCAGAGAACGGAGTGTCTTAACACTAGCTTCTAGGTAATCTTTGAAAGAAATATTGCAACTAACCAACAAAATATCGTTACAAACAAAGAAATAGCAAAAACATAAAAATATACATAGAAAAGTAATAAATAAATGGAGTGCATTTAGTGGGGCCGCGGGACGTGACGGGATCCGTATTGGATTACGAGATGGTATGAAATATGCGCTGCGGACCGCAATGCCCCAGCAAATACCCTCCAACTTCACATGTTTCTATAAAAATGAGGGTAGTTTCGATATATTGATGTTATTTTTTTATTAAATTGTAAACTGTTAAAATTTAATTTTGTCTTTGTGATAGAAATAACTGTGTACTTTTATTTCTGAATCTCTATTTTATATTATATTATGAATATATATAAAATTACAAAGTAACGTAAATCAATTCACTACCATCGTATATCGTCCGATACTCACCAAATTTACCGCTATGTCTTTCTATCGAGCTCTTGTACGAATATTTAACGATCACTCGAGACATCAAGTGAACATCGATGTGCTCTTAACTCGAGTCACTGTTGATTTCCATTCAGTCGTGCTTGAATTATCTATGAGTGCATACGGTGTTGCGCCTACTGCGGAAACCGTTGGACGTTTGAATCGACATTCTGAATATTTTATTAGAGCTTTTACACATATCGAAATATTTAATGTGTCAGAAAACTAACTTTTGTAAAGTTGAAATTGTGAGAGCGATAAGTTTTCCCACGATATATTATATATTTGGCTATCTTTACTATTTTTTGTAAACCGAATAAATCCAGAGATGAGAAGGATTTATGAAAATGTTTTATTTTTATATTAAGATTTTTTTTTACATTTTCGCCTACATAAGGAACAACGTAGGCATAATACAACGACGCACTTTGTCAACTAATAGCTTATTCTATTTTATTAACTTGCAATAAAATTTTACAGCTCCACTATTTATTGGAATATAAATTATTTACTACGTACTAATAAATATAAATGCTTACGTTTGTAACGCCGCGTATCTAAGGATAAGGGGTTCAAATACCGTTGAGAATGATTGCTTAATTATTCATTTATTCGTTACTTATTCCTTTACTGACATTGATAAAGGAAGTAGAAAATCTGATTACTATGTATTGAATGATAAAAGTGAAAAACAATCGGTATACTCATAAATACATAATTGTAACAACTTTACAAGAGATTGAATTTTATCTTCGCTGTTTACTCCGCTCGTAATGTGGTAGACGCGAAGATCCTGGGAACTAAGGGGGAACCAGGTGTTCCTGAGATAAGAGTGTTCTACCAAACAAACTCTTCGTAATATTTTTACGAGCTCTAAGCACGGTAAAATATATATATATGTACAAAAATTAGATGTCAGATGAATTATTTCTTAAAGCAAAAAGAAAATTGAGATAATTTCGGCTTTTTGAAGAATGACATGCGAGTAATTTCGGGGAATCTTTCTCAGTATTCTCCGAAGCGACTTGAATTGCGTTGTACGTCAGAAATGCCCTTCTGTAGCTAATGAGCGGTCATCACGATTTACTTACACTGTCTGGCTTGAACGTTAAGTTAGAGCGGTTGTGTATTTTTGGAATATTTTTTTTACATTATTTCCTTTTTAAAAAGAGATGAACTTGTGCAAAATTTATCCTGTTTCATCGCAATGGTCACTAATATTGGACACTAGGGTAATATGGTAATAATTTATTGGACACTAGGGTAGTTCCTATTCCTTAAATAAAGAATGAATTATATTAAATAAAAAGTATTCTATTTATAATGTTTCCCATCATAATTTTATAAATCTTGGATTTCGCTATGTTTTTTTCATTTTAAATTAAATTATTTTAAGTGAAATAATACTTTAAACGCCAGGTTTTCTGTTCAGTGCTTTAGTAACTAAAGACGAGACGGTACGATTTCCATTCAATATATAGCGTACATATAGTAGACATTGAGTGTCTTAGCATCATGGTGCCTATCCATTATATGAGAGGCACAGCGTTGAAAAAACGTAAATTGCAACTTGTTCAAATGTTTCTTACCTTAAAGTTTAGCTTATCTTTATTAACCCCCACCACATTCTTTTTTTTACTTTGCACCGTATCTAAACTTTACTGATACCAATTTAAAAGTTACAAGTCATGCGATTTCGTATGTTGGAGATGTTTTTGAACTTTTGATGTTTTTTTTCTTTTCAAATAAAACTACCTATCTGTTAAATCGATAATTGAGGTTGTAAAGGCTCTATTCTCTTTTATACTTAGTTTTATGGGATATAAGCGTTTTGCTTTAAATATTTTATTGAGATTGAATGATTATTATGGTTTTTATTATGTTCTTTCTTTTAGATTGTAAAGTTCAAGGTGTGTTTATTTCTTATATTTTGATTTGAAAGTTTAAATGTATATATTTATGTGGCTTGTACAAATTATATTAATAATAATTTGACGTCATGGTGCAGCGGAACAGCGTGTAAATGTAAACACGATAATTATGGGTTCAGCTCCCATTCGGAAGTGTAATAACGGAACAGAATATACCGCGACGTTGAGTAAAGTCTCTGGACACTGTACTTCTCGAAAACGAGACGGAGACTTGGAATATCTTAACACTACATTTTCTCTACTTGTCTGTGAAGCTATAAACATTAAACACGATTACAATTATCTCCAAGAAACGTATATTCGATTAGGAACATCCATATGTAAGACATTAGTCCAATTAGAATTTACATATTCATATAATAGAATCATGTTGTTAAGAGATATAAATGGATATCTTCATTTATATGGGCCGAGATTAATTAATGGTTTTACATATTTTGTTTCGGAGGACTTATCAAAGAAATTGTGAATTATGTTTATTTTGTATTAATATTGTATTTTTATTTTTGAAGACTTGTCTTATTAAATTACAACAACTTTGAAAAATATATGCGAGAAAAGATGTATCCGATTTTGAAATTATATGTAACATATATTGTTAGTAGTCAAAATGGCCGCTACAATTAAATGGCGGCTACGTTTTGCAAACCCACCTAATATGGGTATCAAATAAAAGGGTTTGATTTGTAAAATACCAAACACCATGATAATAAACCTAGAAAGATTCACGCTGTATCCCGCACGCAGCTGGACAGCAGCACCTCGTGTTAAGACACTCCGTTCTCCACTTAAAAAAATTATTTATTTATTATAATATATTATTTCAAGTCAAACAAAAGTACCAAAATATACAATTTATATATTAAGATAGACAATTTCCATATATTAAAATTACAACTCAAACGAATCATTTTGTGGTGAATATTATAAGACATTGTATCTGAATAATAACAGTAGCGACGCCACAAGCGCAAACTAATTGCGTATTCATGTGTATGAACCACTCAATTTGCACTCCTATCAACTGTATTGCAGACTATTCCAAATTATATCTTCATATGTATAATAGGTACCTGACAGAGAGAGAGAGAGAGAGTTAGTGATTATTATTCTGACAGGCATATAAGCCCTTAAAGTTTTACAACAGTAAAAACTCTCATGACATAAAAGTAAGTCTTAAGAAATATTTTTTTAGAAAACGAATGATAATTTAAAAGTATACATAACAGGTATATATAACATATAAAATTTAAAAAAAAACAAGTATATATAACATTAAAACAAGTATACATAACATATAAAATTTGCTCAAAATACTGCAATTAAACGTAATTTTTCATCCGAATCAAAGAAGAAAGAGAAAAAGGTTTTTTTGCAGGGCGTTACAATATTATGTCCCTTATTTTTCATTAATACATTTGAATAAAAACTTTATATTGTTTTTTAATAATTCCATAGAAATGTTGTGAATATAAATCTGGATATGAACCTATCTGTAAAAGTACTGGTTTACTAGAAATAACGTTTGCGTAGTTAATTACCTCACGATTTCTACATACATCTTACTTCATCCATAGCTCGTTTTGACTTTATTTGCTCTAAAGTTATTACGTTTGACAAACAACTTTCTTTTTAAAAATAGAACAAATATTCTTTTTGCAGTTAATGTATGTTTCTATAATTTTAAAAGTCATTTAAATATTATTCGTTGTGATTATATATATTTTCTGATGTAAAAAAACTGCTGCTTCTTGCTTTTTGGGGGTAGGCAATGAAAATCAAGACGTTCAATTCCGCTGTTCAACATGCAATGTTTTGAAAAGTCGGATATGAAGGGAACAGATGTCGAAGATAAATATTTGGGATACAGCGTGAAACTTATATAAGACTTTGATTAATTTGTTTCTTTATAAAACTGTTCCAGGAGCCTTTGGCGCCCAAACCTTCGTTATTTTATAATTCCTGAAAGTTTCTCTAGGCATACACCCGTGCGATGACGCAAATGAACAGAGTTACAATAAGATTTAGTTTTAATAAATGTATTGACTAATGTAAAGAAAACCAATATTTGCTCTTATAATTTTCGCAGGCGTCTATTATTTATAATAGTGCAGGGGTATCTGACAATGGATAACGTCACTTTTCATATTGTTTACTAGAAAAGAAGTATGAACCGAAGTGACATAATATTAAGTAATCACCATCTATCTAGATTTTACATTCGCTGAACGTTCTTACTACTGTTAGCTGTGTGGGCGCACAAAATTTCAGGTCTTATGAAATAACGAAGGTCTGTCTGCCGCGCGCTCTGCTGCTATAAGTAATGGAAATAGTAAACAAACCTTAGTTACGAAATATGTACGTCTCAAAGCAAAATGCCAGTTCGTAATATACAAGTATATAATTTTACATGAATACCATATTATTATTGCAATAGACTATTGCAATAGACCCATCCGTCTATTAAATATGACCCCCGTGTGAACATTAGAGTTGAGTAATTTACCTAATGTTTTTAGAATATTCTGTCTTCATAAAAGATTTTAATAATGTAATTTTTTTAGGATATGCCTGACAGCTTACAATGGTCATCAGTTTAATACAACTTTTTATTACCAAGTAATAATCTTCACCCACATGTTTCAGCTGAGAAGACCCAAACTCCAAAATTAAACTAAAAATAGCCCAAAACTTTGAAACTTCACGAAACTTAATCCATTATGTGAGGTAGTAAGCGAATAAGCGGTCGGAAATTCGCCCGATACGATTTGTCCAAGTCGAACCTGTCATGACCTCAGTACCGGTCATTTGTCTATCTTGCGGACTCGACGTGCTTCCATTTGTAGTTAGAAGTTTTTTTTAGTAGAAAGATCGTTTAGAACTAGTATACATTATTTATAATATTTCTTTATGTATTTTGTGATATCTTCACGCTTTTTCCCGTTAATAGCTTGGTAAGTGTAGGTAACGTGGAGTCCAAATGCTCCTTCTAGCTCAGCTTTAACGGTTGAAAGTTAACAGGAATAACACATATATATATTTAACCCAATAGCACATATTTTTAAACTTTTTAATGTATTATTCCTCACCAAATATAGAAAAATATTTTGGAAATCATATAAAAATTTGAAAGTAGCGGGACTCGAACCCGTGCCTCTTGGTCACTATCCAAGCTCAGTGTTTAAAGCGCTTGTACGTTGTACGCAGGTTAGACCATGCAGCTCAAGAAATATAGATAGATCTAAATTAAAATATGAGGTTTATTTAAGTTATAACCAATGTTTTTAAGTTTATTTGTCAATTTTTTTTAGCTTCAC
Organism: Heliconius aoede; assembly: GCA_037355905.1. Lineage (NCBI taxonomy): Eukaryota > Metazoa > Arthropoda > Insecta > Lepidoptera > Nymphalidae > Heliconius > Heliconius aoede. The sequence continues at coordinate 378,342 of JBAIZZ010000017.1, forward strand.
TTTGCAGAATCCCTAATATCCCAGTTATTTATTTTTATAACTGAATAGTATTAGCATATATTATGATAGTATTAATGTTTAATGTGTATATAGCTTAACTTGTATGTAGCCTCGTAGCGTCGTAGGCGTTTACTATCGATCGTAGCGTTGGCTGTTCTAAAAAATGATGCTCATTTTCCTTTGAGTGCCTCATTTTTTTTAATGTTATGTATATATGTATCTCATGGATGCCGGTTCGATTCAAACTATATGGATTTTTTAATTAATATTTTCATTTCCTCGCTCTGGTAACAAGGTCAGGCAGAAAGTGGAGTAAAGAGTGTCGGAAAACTAGGTTCCCTCTGCCTACCCTGCTATAGACAAGATACAGAGTGAAGCTCTTACAATATATGCAAAGCTGTGGGCGACGACTAGTCTACGTCGAAACAAAACTAGCCACTATCTTCCTAATAGTCACGCACAAAACAAACTAAAAGAAACTCAACACGATTTTTCATTCTATTCTAATTTGACGGAACCCATTTTTCAGTCTGATAAATTGAACACCATGAATGACCGGGCGGGTCATTAAAAATGTAATTTATGGTTTGACCTAACTATGCTAATGGGCTCCATAAGTTGTTGCTAGGCTTGTATTGCAATGTACAAACAAACAGGTCTTTCCTTTTTCTATTTATGTGCATATGTGTTTTACTATATTTGTATATTTTATTTCTAAATATAGATATTTTTATGTAAATTTAACACAACATATTTAATTTAAATCAAATGTTTGCTGTTGACCAGCTTAAAATAGTTAAAATTAATTATCGTTTCATCTAATTAGAATGTAACACCACGATCTATTAAAATTTCCTACAATATCAGTTGTTATAATTTTAAAAGCTCATCTCATTTTACTTACACACTAGTTATTTATAAATTTAAAACATAATATTTTTATTTCACTTTATTTTATATAATAATTTTGATAGAGTAGTTGGCTTAAAAGCGGTTATACAGTATATTAAACAAGTCCCCGATATTGGTCAATATGAAGGATGAGAGTCATCGATCTTCCAAACAAATGTTGCTGAAACGTTCCGGACAATAATTTGCCGTGTTTTTCACCGCTAGGGATGTGCTTTTTACGATATATTAATACCTATATAAATGTAATTGTACCTATATATCTCAGTTAACTTGCCATTGACGGAATGTAATGCTTTTGAATTCTAATTTGCTCGGAGAGGATAAAGGATCTTTGTATAGAATGTATGTATAAAAGTATAATACGGAAATGTCATAACACCATGTTTCCAAGTTCCCTTTGAATATCCTGCTATCTACCTCGAAAGTTCTTTATCAAAGTAATCCATGGTGGATTACTGAACTTATAAATTGTACTTGTTTAAATAAAAAGATAACTCCAATTGTATACATAAACATGAGTTCTGCCAATCCACACGCAACAAACCTTCAATAATTTCTTTTAAAATATTCATCCATTACCAGCCCTAATTGTATCACAGTCCTGCTCCATTTTTTCGCCGGGCCAGTAACTTAACCCATGATTTATCACGATGTCGTCGACATACGCCAACTCCGGAAAGCTTCCACATCAAGGCTTATTCAAACTACACTTTTACGGAGTTTTGCTCCCCGTTGAGAGTGAAGACCTCAAACTCGAAAGTTTTAATACTACGACTTTTTGGGCTGAACCAGTTCGTCATGTTTGGTTTACCAACTTCATACTATTTATGTGCTCGTCGCTTTATAACTGGGTATTTATACTCGTATATTATGTATTTTTAGTATAATATGATATAGTTTATGATGGATTAGCATGTCTAGTTTTTATTAAATTACTTAGAGTATATTTATATAAATTTGTATATGTTCGTTTAACTTTATTTTATTTTTATATATAGAGTAGTAACCATGTTATCAATCTCTTTTGTCAATTTTACTCATTTATATATTTTGTGTTATTTATATACGGGTTATTGTGTATTTTATACTATTTATATTATTCGTATAGTCGTAAAGTTTAAAAATTTTTTTTCCCGTGTCACTTCATAATAATTTTTGGATCGAAACTGTCCTACTAAAAACACGGTGATTGTGAGTTCGCTTCCCGTTGAGAAAAAGATTTATTTTGAATTCTAAGCTCTGTTTCTTAAAACAGTGAGGCGTTGAATTTCGTCGCTCGGTAATTAAAATCTCAATATTAGGCGCAAAGTGGAAGAAGTTGACAAAAAATCTCCACATGTGAAAATACCACTACTGTTCGTGTAAAGATTGTTTCTAGTGCACGTATTTCAGATCCCTTTACTTGTTTTCGTAGATCCCTTTATTCTCTTCGGACTTTTAGATTGGACGCCTTGATTTATAACACTGTGTAGGTAATATTTTATTCGTACGTTACTATTGTTTTTTCTTGAAATATATGGGCATTTTATATCGTTAAATCATTTTTGATTATAATATTAATAATCTTTGTATTAATTAATTCATTTGATAGCCCGTCGTAGGGCAGTATTTAAATTTAAGCGCGATAGTTGTGGGTTCGATTCTTACTCGGGGGAATAAACATTAAACCATTATGCACGCAACAAATATGTTACTAAATTCACACGCAAAAAATATCTTACTAAATTCTCTGCCTACAACTACAATACAAATATAATTTAAACAATTCTAATCAAACAAACAAATCGTTGGCTTAGAGAGTAAATTAGCTGCCTATTGAGCAAATTAACAGAAAACATGAAAACTGTGTTAAAAAATCTATTTGTTATCATAAGGTTTTACAATTTCGAAAATTTATTGTATCTTTAATAACCTACAATCTCAGAGGTTTGAGACAGGACCTAGGATACTTTTTACTTAAAACAAAATATTATCTTTTGACTCTAATATAAAAATGAGTTTTAGAGGGCCGCCTTTTACTATGAAATAAAATAAATGCAAAATTTTTATTCCTTTAACATTTGCGAATGGTATAAAAATGTACGTAACGGAAAAAATAAACAAAAAAAACGGCGACAATAACATAAGTACATTTTCCATATATAAAGAGTAAAGGCAAAGCTTATATCAAAGAACGATCCACCCACGTACCCATACTCTACAGACAAACTACAAATATCCTCGTATTCGCGCCCATATGCTCACATTTGTACGACAAGAGTGGATCAAAAGTTGGCAACACTGTAACAAATGCGTACAACTCGCAAATGTTCTAAATAATTTACGAGCGCCCATCACTTCTGTTTGGACTCATTCATGTTGAGGTTACGGATGTATGTGTCTGAGGAATATGAGTTCCCATATTGGATACATATCCAGATACTCTGAGACTAGTCACAGCGGCACTGCGACTGTAAACGTGACGGATTGTGGGTTCGATTCCAACTCGAGGATATAAAATAATTACTATTTCTGTCTATTATTTTATTTTTTTAATGCAAATAGCCTAGTGATAGATTTTAAATAACAACAATGATCCCGACCTGACGCTATAATTATATATGAATTAGATTATACATAAATTATTTTTTGGTAGACATGGCGCGGCATTCAGTTCCGCGTCTAAAACAACCCAGTATTTTGAAAAATTAGCTTGGAAATAAGGTACCTTAACTCTTTGTACGAACATAACACACCCTGCTATGCGGTAAAAAATTATCAGTATCCATCGTTCATTTTAAATTAATTAATTATATCAATTCTTATCGTCAATGCATTCGCAATTTAATTAATTCAATTATTCAAATTTAATTAATGCATTTTGTGCGTGGGTTGAAGACTTAAAGATCTTTTATTGCACCAGCAGTGACATGTTCTTTCTCGAATGGTGGGCGGCACCGTGCACACGGGGTATAGCGTGCTGGCTTTTTTTTAATATGCAAATTAAAGCATATTACACATTATTATTCTTACACGCATATTTGAATTTCTCAATGTAGTGATTAATTTCTCTACCATCTTAATTTTTTTATCTTAGGCTTAGGTACCACTGCCACTGACTAGATTATTTCAAAATATAATCATAAATAAAAAATCCCATAAAGCGACATAAGATCTGGTTATAAGCGCGATGGTTGTGGGTTCATTTCTTCCCTCTGGTAACAAGACAAAGCGCGGTGTTTGGTAGGCGAAGTTCTTCCGCTCAAACGATATGTTTTGAAAATAGGCCGACGTGTGAAGAACAAATATTTCAAGGTTCCCTCTGGCTACCTCTGGCGTGAAGATAATAAAAATTACGCAGCAATTCACATATATTATATTTATAACCACGAACCTCTCATCATGCGAACATTATTCTCGAATAACCGGCAATTGCTATCCTAATGTGACACTGAAATAAAAATAATTTAAAGGTTTATATAAAATAATTACAGCTTAACTCAAAAAAAATGTATTTGCTTTTTTTCTATATTTTACTTTTATGTGTGTGACTTTCAATATTTTATACGTATAATATAATATAATACAATGCTTGTGGCATCCTCACTCAGTGAAATTATTCATTTTCACGCTATGGTAGACGAAATGCGGCGTTGAATTCCACCTCTATAAAGTGGTTCAAGTAGTTCTAAGCTTTTATTGAGACACTGTTACTGTCAGATTATATTTAATGAAACTTTTAACTACTGGAGTAAGTAGCCCATTTTTGTACATTTGTAAATACCATTTAATTCACTCACGTCGTTGATGAGAGCCAAATGTATGACACAAAAAGCTTCTTCTTGTACAAATACAGATTTAGCAAAAACTTTGAAGCGATTGGAGCAAAACTCTGAAATGTTTTATGTTTTGTGCAGAAAATACACGTATATTTGTAGTATACTATAATAGACTATAATTTATAATTTTAAAATATTACTTAGTTCTGAAAATTCCATTTCTTAACGTCTTAAAGTAGAGGATTCCACATGCCAAATTTCAACATTTTAAATTCACTAGTTTCGTTGTCAGTCATTCACTCAGTAAAGGAACGGAACGGAAACGGAAAGGAACGGAAGAATTTAAATAGGTTATTTTCATTGAACAAAATGAATAGAGGAACAAAATAGACCATTACACGATAATTTAAAATGAAGGCAAAAATATTAACAGAATTCTTAGACACAAGTGAATGAATTTCTGTAAAATTTCAACAACATTTCGAGAAATTTAGCCACTTTTTAGTTAAACTTCTGTCTACATACAACTGTTATGTTCCTTGATCCTAAAACCGTGGTATCTCCCATTTTTCATCTTTACGCTTTTCTATCTAAACAATTTAATTTGAACGTTCAAAATTACTGAGTTCTTTGCTCCGAAGATTTATATTAATATAAAATGTCGGGAAAAAAGATAGAAGGTTAAATGACGGAAAAAGGTTTCTAGGCAACAGGAAAATGTGATAAAAACTTTACTCTTAAGTCTTTAGATAAAAAATGAACATTTCACGGTCTCGTTTTATTTAGCACGGCGAAGACATTTTAGTGATTAGCTTTAGGCCAGACAGCATACACTAAGTAGTGTCGAAACACTTCGCTCTCCGCTTATTGCCCGTATTGCTCTAAACTTGCCTGCCAGATTAGGAAAACAGAGGATCTAACCTTTCCCCAGTCAGGATCTACAATCGCGAGACACTACGCGTGCGTATATACATATTTTAATATATTGAAAAATTGTTTATAGGACTTTTTAAAAATATTCTTATCAGATAATTCCAAAAGCTACAAAATATAGCTTTTCTTGATATCCAGTGCATTTTTTTAACCGAACTAGTAGCTCCTGGTGTTAGTTCGTTCAATCAGACACTTTCATAATATTCGTATCAATACAAATTGAATGACAAAAAAAATACTTACATAAGCAATACATATTGAGAAAGATTTGAACCACGGATCATCTTGAAATCCAAATCGCTATCCTCCCCTACAAGCTACCTCTGAATAAATGAAATTTTATATTAATGCAATATTTCAGACTGAGCCGCTTAATGAAATAACTTCAATTTATTATTAGCGTTCGGCACAAAGATTTATATTGTTATTATATTTTCCATCTGTTCAAAATATTGTACATGTGTATTGAATTGTTCTTTTCCGGCATATAGCAGGGTAGACAGAATCAGAAAAATAGTCTTATGACACTCCGTCTTCTACTTTTTGTTCAATTTTCAAGTCATCGCCTGTTAAGTGGCGGTACTTGGCTGAGTAATTAAATAAATATAGTTACATTTCTCTGTGTGATAATCGAACCGTAACTTTAGCTCTAGCAGTCAAGTACAAATTCGCCAGATCTCAGAATAAAATTGTAGTACATTTTATATAATAGAAATTGATATTGAGTCGTGTATTGGATATTGTAAACAGTTTTTATTCCCCAGTTGGGCACATTGGCACGAGTACGCGACTGCGAAAGTGTCCGATTTTGAGTTCGATTCTCACTCACGAAAATAAAATATTTATTCTGATTTCCTCACTTTGGTAACCGGACAAAGCTTACCAATGAGTTTCGCATCTAGAATTCGGGGGAAAGTTGGTAACGTAAGTGTCTTAATGGGAACGAAGTGCCTTAACTCTTAGTTCACAGGTTCCCCCTGCCTCTGCCATGCTAGGGGCCTAACCAAAAAAATGTTTACAATTAATTCAATTTGTAATGTCACATATTTTGAAACTATTGCTATGTTAATATATTTTACTTGACTAAATAGAAAATTTCATAACAAAGAGCTTAAGTTAAGCCGATTAGCAATGAAGTTACCAACTCCCGCATGAGCTTTGATGCTAAAGTTTTCATTTGAGACAATTTTTTCTTTGGAAAAGCTAGATAGATTTGTTCTATAAAAATTTGGTATATTAAACAGACTCGGTCCAGGTACTGGCCTGGATATATTTATCATAATTTATTCTTAATTTTTGGTTATCCTGTGATTTGATAAATTGAATTAAGTTACTGTATTAATAATAAATTAGCTTCACGTTGTATCCCTCACACAGCAGAGTAGGCAGAAGGAACCTCGTGTTAAGGTACTCTATTCCCATGTTGAATTAAAAATGTTAATAATACCAAATTATTAGACTATCAATGAAGTTGATATTCCACAAAATGGAAAGATAGTGTTACAAAAAAGAAGCGGCCAAAGCCACGCGGGTCCTGGTAAAATTTAACAAACAATAGTAAAGTCCAAGCGAGCGAAGGCGTCGCAAGACCGCTGTTACTAATTTTCTATATATATTTACGTTTTTTAAATAATCAAATAAAGTAAAAAATATGTTTCGAAAATGCTTCATAGTTGGCGTTGTTTAATAACATGCCAAAAAAGAAAGAAATAAATATTAAATAAATAAATATAAGTAAATAAATATTTTCCTAAACTCATTCAATCTAACTCCTATAAGTAAGTACGTATATTACTTAAGATAGTAAATGTGAACCACTTTACGAATTAAATTTTATGCACGTAACCTCTCCGCATCGCCCGCTATCAAACATGACTCGCGACGTGACGTCGTCGCAGTAGCCAGCGAAGAAATGCAAATTTAAAAAAGCGGTTAGATTTTACAATTGTAGCCCGATTTTGATAAAACCAAAAACTATTATTATGTGCACGAGTACGTGCATTAAATGCGGTAAATTTTATAGTTACTCCTAGTCCTCGTTTATAAATTTATATCTTCTTATACTATATATTAATATTTTACGTGTTTTAATATATTCTATCTTTACTTGTATTTATATGTCAATTTATGTACATACGAGCATAAGGAGCCTGTACCTTTCTGCACTGGAAATTGACTGGAACAAATCTCTACAAGAAATAAGATAGAAGAAGAAGATAGAAGATGTTCTCTACCCTCTACATGTACAATTCATATATAATATATTATTTAAACAAAACAGTCGTGACTCAGTCGCATTACTGATCAATGAGCTTAATTATAACATAACATTAACAAGAAGCTCTAGGAGTGGCTGTTCACGGCGTGCGGCATGCGATATTTTATATGGTTTATTTAAATAGGTACTTTCGTAAACATAGGACTATTAATGTAATCTGTTATTATAAAGTAGTTTATTATTTTTTCATATTATTACATCCCGCACACTCCACTCCATCCACTCCACTTCCCTCGTTACCAGTGGAACAGCTTGATTAGACGGGGGCTGTGAGTTCGATGTCTATTCGGGGTAATTATTAATGCAAATTGTTGCGGATACTAACGATCTTTACATAGTTAAATATTGTTTTATGAATCACGTGTATAATATACAAACCATTTTTTATTTTTATTTTGTTAATATTTTAAATATCAATTCATTTGTTATTATATCATACCGACTAAAGTATTTAATCTTCCAATTAATGGAATTAGTTAACTTTCATTAAAAAATAATACTTACAAAGCTCTCGAAGCTTGCTACCGATTCTCAGGGGGCCGAAATAGAGCGAATGGATGAAATTTTCCTATATTTTCCACCGATGAAATTCCAAACCAGCCCAGTATCCCTAAGGGAGGTCAGCATTCTGAGCACATCTTACGCCGCAATCATATGATGGATAAATCCTATTATACTGTCGTAGATTCGAATATCAGAAGATAGAACTGTACATATATATGTTTTAGAGCATTAAGTTCCTGCATTCAATATATGGAAAATTGGAGAACGGAATGGCTTGGTTCCCTAGCACTAGGTTCCCTATGCCTGCTCTTCTTTATGAAGGAAGCTGAAAGAAGATGAAATATAGCATAATTGCCAGTTCATCGTTAGTAAGATATATGAAGATATCTTCTAAAATATCGATTCTTTTGTTGCAGGGTGAAAAAGATAACGGGAAAAACTGCATACTATCTTGCGAGAAAAGAAAAGCTGACGACTCGGATATTAACAAAGACTTAAAGAAGGTTTGTAACTTTTCATATTATTTGCTTCTTTTAGATATCTCAGTTTAAAATGGAGTTTAGATAATACATTTCAGAGGTCTATATTTGTCTTATATTCTTCTTATATTTTTCTTATTTTTCGTCTATATATAGTTTTCTACGGCGGCCGAAACAAATATGATGTAAATAATATTAACACTATCCATGCCGTGTGGGGCGTATACTACCCCCGCTGCACTTTCCGTTCAGGCGATTTCAATTCTTATTGAAAAACAAATGATTGTGAAATATAGACAACTTCACATCACGCTGTATACAGAGTTTACTGATGCATATTAAAATTTAAACCTTTTCCCGGCTAATTATACCTTTGCAGTATTGAAAACGACTTAAATGACTTTTTTTTATCTTTAAAGTGTGGGTCGAATACGCCCCACGCGCCCTGAATGGAAAATCTTCGAAAATTGCTGTGGCACGGAACGTCTTAAATTATAATCTTTCTCGATTAGTGGACTATCGCAAAAAACAGAGTGCCTTAACAATGAGTTCTCTCTGCTTAATGCGGGATACAGTGTGAAGCTAAAAAAATACGTCTAATATAATAATCATTTAATATACAAAAACAATAACACGAAATATTACAAAAGATAGCGTTATTTTAAAAAAAAGAAAGAAAGACAAAAATAATATGAATAAAATCTTAAATTTAGAGATATTTTTGTAGTCTATCCGCATCTTCTATATTTCACCAAGATCCACCACATTCTTAGAAAACTTTTTTCCTCGTCATCCACCTAACTGGAACCCATAACTTCCTAAGCCCGATACATACCAGCTGTATTCCGATATAGAATTGTCAAGAAACTTGCCCACTGTGTTCAACGCGTTCCAGAGTGAGGAGATATAAGCTATTCCAGGACTTGCGACCAAAGGGTTTCTTTGAAATACACAATAGCTAAGTACGGACCTCTCTCCAACCAAATTTCAAAGAACTTATACAATAAAAGTAGCACTAAAATTGCGTATTTACTTACAAACGAACATGCAACCTCATAAACTAAGCTAAACCCTACAAGATACAAATGTAATGAAGACATTTCATTTGCCTCAGCGTGCATTAAGCTTGGAATACACTGAATGGTTTCGATCACGCACCTATCGACAGATAGAATCGACCACCAAAGCTCTCCCTTTCCTTGAACAAAATAACATTTTGATACTTACAGCGCTTGTAATAGAATATAAGTTTGTGTAATACGAGTTGAAGGTAAAGATGGATAGCATGAAATAAATGTTACGTGATACTACGAACAGTTGGAACTTGAGACATTATTTTAATAATTGTTTTAATTTTGTTTTGTTTAAAATATATTTGACAGGTTTGTATGTTTGTATATATAGATTTGTAAATCTGGTACTGTTTTATAGAATTTTATTGTATATATATAATAAAATCCATCACACATTTTCCCAGCCAAACAATACAAAAACAATTACTTTGAGCAAAAACAGCCACTAATGAAAAACAAGAACGTCTGGTCGCTAATAAAAAAACCCACATACTCAATTTAAAATTTCGTACGACCCATTTAAATAAAAATTAAAATCGTTTGAAGTAACTTTAACGATCTGTATAAGCGGCACTCAAAGCCAGAGTAAACACGAACGCCGGCCAAACTAATTGTTAGATATTTTAAACTCATAAAACGGTTTAGATGCACATCGAGAATTGAATACACATTGAATCGCACGCATTGCGAGGCACTCTGCCAAATAGCGGCCGCTGGCACAGATCAGCTTGTGTCACTTACCGTGGCTTGTATAGTTGGATTATTATATTAGAATTAAAGTGTGATGAGAATCGTATCGTAGGAGATATGTTGGATTTCATGGGAATATCTATTAGCGTATCCTGGCTTTGCTTGCTTACTATGGAAATTAATATCTTAATTTATTGCGAAACATAATTATGTATCTCTATTATATCTATATACATATTATATTTATCTAATATAATAATAATGCAATAATAATAAAATAAAAAACAGGTAAAATTCAATAGAGTCCAAAGTCTCCGCGCCCCAGGATATCGGGATCATTTTGTTTTCATTATCTCCGCAAAGTGTCCTGTAGAGGTCGTGCTAAATTTACGACCAAGTCGTGCACTCCCACCTAATTTAAATACATTAGATATCTTAAAAGAAAAGGTTTTGGCTCGCGACGGATGAATGGACAAGTTTTTTTTTTATATTCCTTTCACAGCAATTTCCGGCGAAATTATTTAGCCTTTGTGTAGTTTAATGAATTTTCGTGTAAGCTGATTGAATTTTGGGTTGTTCTGACAGGCCTTGTGGTATATATAATTTATTATTTATTTATTAAGATTGTTAATATAGAGGGAACCTCGTGTTGAGACACTCCGTTCCCCACTTTCTGTCGAATTCTGTAGGAATTAATTAATATCAAAACACTTCTTTCGCATTAAAATAAAGGAAAGACTCGAAGATTTTATTTTCCATATGGTACTTCGTACGACGATGTGCTCATCTCATACAATTTTCACGTATTTATCGCCCCATAATTTCTACTTATAATCTAGTTACACGTGTTGATAAGATTGGTTTACCGAGTTCCCTTTATCATCAGCATGTTTTTTTTTTCAAATTACACGCTGTATCTCGTTTTTGTAGGATAGACTGAGATGTTTATTGAAAGTGCGGAGCTCAACCCCGTATCTCGTTCCTACCTTACCGATTTGCATACTATATATAAATGATGCAAAAACACATGCTAGTTACGATGCCAGATTTAACTATAACGTAGAATAAACACAATTATTTTTAAAGTTCAATTATTAACGGAATGACCGATGCAAATGAATGTTTAATGGCTCGCTTTGAGTGAGCTTTTGAATTAAACTACAATATATTTTGTAATATGAAATAACGTTGTTCCTGCGAACGACATTTTGAAATACTTCACATAAAATATTTATTAGTTATAAAGTATACGGTTTTTTTATTATAACATTTAATTTGGCTTCATTTGCTTGGTTGAATATTTTGCCTTTTTTGTTACTGGCAAGAGTATTTTTAGTTAATAAAGCTCGGACGTGAGTGCGTTATTTTTATTGCCAGAGAAATGAAAATAATTCATTAGTCGATATAAATCGATGTACATAAAGATATTATGTAAATTAATTAACAATACAGATGATCTTTCTTGTTTTAAAAACCTCGATTCAATGCATTGTGGTACATTTCTATAGTGTTTGACTCTCTGTAATTTTAGAGGTAATGTTTGAACTACTATCTGGTTTTTGTATATATTTCCCTGAAAAAAAAAAGAAATTATCAAAAATATTACCCAAAAACCTACTCACTCAATCCTATATGTAAAAACAACACGTTCAATAAGTTATTCTATAATCTACAAATATGCAACCAACTAAAGTTTTTCAGTAAACATCCATTTTCTATATAATTATATCACTGAAAACTCGCCTAAGTAAAGACTCGTACAATAGAATGAGAAAAATCTCATGGCACGTAGATTGTTTCGTTTTAAAAAAAACTTTCCTCATTTCGCCGCCGGCGCTGAGAGGAACTTTTTTATAAGCGTTTCTTTCTAACAATGGAAATGTTATCTCAATTTATTATATTATATGGATTTATAATCTTATCCTGGGTAAGCCTTCCTTTTTTTTTCAGTTTCACACTGTATCCCGATAACGGCAGGCTCGGGAACATTAGAGCTAGTTGAGTTCCTCCACAGTAGGGAACGGAAGTTTTTATGGAAACTGGGTATATTAAAACAAGGTTCCTTCTACCTTCCCGCTATACCCCGTTGGGATACAGCATGAAGCTAAATAAAGTAGATCACGCCACTCACATCCGTCAAAAATGATTGATGCATAATTTGATCAATCCCTTTATTAGTTTAAGCTAATATTGTGTCTGCACACAGAAGATCGTTCAACATTTTTATTTAAATGTGATAATGTGAATGTGTTGATAGCATCTCTATAAGAGGACTAAATACATTTTTTTCTATTTTTATACGTTTTCTATAATATATATATTTTCTTGGTATATAAATTGGTATATCAAAAGATTCTTATATATTTTCTTTAAATAATCCAAAACATTTTAGGTATTATAAATGTGAATATTCCCCTGTGAGAAATTTTAATTTGCATAATGGATTTATTCTACATCAAGCGTTTCTGTTATACTCTAGTATTTTATTTTCTTCGTTAGTTATATATCTATGAAAAAGATTTTCGATTATTCTTATGCACAAACGCTATTACAATACGCTATTGGGCCCTTAAGACTTATACTTACCCCGCCAAATAACGGAGAAAATATGAGAAAATGTTGTATTCTAGAAGCTAGCTAGCTTTGTATATTTTCCTATATTGCTTGTAGACAGAGTGAACCTAGTGTCTAGACTCTCCTCTCTTTCCGTCCTATTTCGCCGCTATATCGAAGCGATATTTGTTAAAGCACTTCAACTGCTAATAGAATGTTCATGTTAATATGATTGGATATCGAGTGCCTACTCTACGGTAATATATGCACATTACTGAGTATTACTAAAATAAACACACTATACTCGAGGAGCATTTCTTGTAATCGATTAATTCTGAGATTCTATACGGATGTATGTATGTTTTTTTATTCAGTTTTATATTTTATCCTAGTGTTGAGATACTCCATTAGCTACATCCGCCGAATTCTGGAGGCATTGTGTGTTGAGTGTTGGTGGATCTTGTTGTGTTGAGTAGCGGAACTCAATACCTCACTATATCTCTCAGAGCGAAGAATAAATATAATCATTACCCTATAGGAAATCGAGCCCACAATCTGTAAGTCTGACTTATTAACTAACTAATAAAATCTAAGCTATATCACCAACAATAAAATGTACCATCTTAAATTATTTACCGAGGTTCCCTCTGCCTACCCTGCTGTGTGCGCGATACAGCGTGAAGGTGTAAAAAAATATATTTTCACCAAGCGGCTAACGAATCTACACTACAATTCGAAAAAAGAAAGTTGCACGACCACTCTTCTCAATACGTCCAAAGTTAGTTAACTATTTATTGATTTTTATTGTTCCAGGCAAAGCTGGAAACAAAGGCGTTGAAAGCGAAGAGGCCGGGATTCACAGACGACAGATATAACGAAACCTCGTACTACATTGAAAATGGTGAGTGGCTTAAATATCTTCTATTGAGAATTCTCTTTGAATTTTTTTTTATTTGCACTGTGATTTTATACACCATGGCCACTAGAGAGGAGGCATTAGATGCCTGTTTACTTGGATCACTTGGATCACGTGGAAAAGCATAAAGCTGCTGAAAAAAATTGTTAAGTCGGTCGTTAGCTCTGACTTCAACGCAAGGTTAACGCTTAAAAATGAATAAACCGCGAATTGAGTTTTTTATTAGCACTGCACTGGTGTTCTTATACTTTTCTAAGACGAACTAATGTACGTTTTATGCCACTTTACATTTCATCTATATAAAACTTTTGAAAGACCTTAAAGAATTTAAATATTGTATGAGAGTCAAGATTAAGCATGTTTCGAAGAAAAAGAAACAGCTTATAATTCTATTGAAATATAAGTATAATTTCACCTTTGTATTCTATTTATAGAAATAAGTTAACTAATCAGTAGTTAAAAAATCAAAATTTAATAAAGCCACGCCTAATTAAAACAAATAGGTATTTATATTCATTTTAATAGCATTTACAAGCTTTTTTATGCATACCATAGTAGGCATAAAAAATTCGTTACCAATTTTCAAGACATTGCGTTTTGAGCAGCCACATTTAACGTCGTGCTTTTCGTATTACTTAAGCTAGGAACCAAGTGGGAATCAAATCCACGACCATAACTAGCCAGGAATTGTGCTTCTGCGCGACGACAGTTTCATTTTAATGAAAATTTCAATCCACTATAGATGTAATCACCTCAATACAATTTGATGAGTCACAATATTGTAATAACGAAGCTTAATATAAATCAGTGTAAAACAGGTACGGAAGCCTGTTGAGCCAGCCTTAGTCATTTTACCGCAGTGCCGTAGTCCCTGCAAGGTTTTGTAGGCGTGAATAGATGGTGTTTCTTGTAAACTATTTTTAATTAAAGCATTACATAGATTTTTTTTATTGTGATTTTTAAGTAATTAAATATAAATTTACTTATTTTATATATTTTTTATTTGTATATTATTTTTTTATTAATATTTTTTTCACAATTTCACATATTACATTAATTTATTACAAATCGAATAATAGTCACTACCTATTAGGTTGGAAGTATATTATATTAATAAATGTATTGCATTGTTATCAAATATTTCTAGTAAATTCACATTTCACCATTTAAATTTGCAGGCCTCAGGAAAGTATATCCTTATTATTTCACTTTCACAACATTCACCAAAGGAAGATGGGTCGGCGAGAAAATCCTTGATGTGTTCGCCAGGGAATTTAGGGCGCATCCGGCTGCTGAATATGAAAGGTGCATTCGAGCTGGTACCCTAACAGTAAACTATGAAAGGGTCGATCCTGACTACAGACTCAAGCACAATGACCTACTGGCCAACGTCGTTCATAGGTATTTGTTAATTTTAAATTAATTCTAACTCATATAGTAGCTACTACTGTAGATAGCTTTTAAGATATAGATAATCATTTAGCACAAGAATTGCAAAACGGAACTACCTGCGTTAGATAACGCGGAGAACACCTTAAAAGACTGTCACTGTTATTAACAATGTTCTTTCCTGTCTTACTTTTGTCTCTATGTAAGGGAAGTATTGCATAGAACCGGTATATTGGTGATGCGATTCATTTTTTTGGTTGAAACCTAACCTATACATTAATAAGAAAATTTTGACCATTAAAATGAATCCATTCAGAATTTGGTTTTAGCATTAGACACGAATTGTGATTCGTTTGTACATACAAGCCTTTAGTTATTGGAATGTTATATTATCAAAATTCCAATCGAATGAGCACCGGATGAGCATGCGAGTGCACACAAAAAGTTATTCTTTCTTACAGACACCAAGCTTACAGATAAGCTCTACTTAACTTTTCTGTTATAACTCAACGTGTTATACCTTGTATCGTATCGCAGACAACCTTTGTGTCTAAAAAGTTAGATTCGATCAATTTTCTAATAGTTTTATGTCTATATTATTAATAATAAGAGTCCTAATTTTCATCCCAAATGTAAATTAATATAACTTTCAGGACAAAAACTGTTAGAAACGCAATCCTCTAACTTATTTTCGCTCACGCATGTTCATTTGTTGTCGTTTGGTCTCGTCTTATCTGTATGTTCATACACCACGAGATCAGATTAATGGTACCAGTTAACTTGGATCTTGAGCAACGTTTTTTCATACCTTAGGATACCACCTGCGTAATTGTGCTATTACAATATACATACATATTTATATTCTCAATCGTTCTTTCAAATCACTTCTCATATATATCAGTAATTCTTATCGATGAATGCCTTAGTGGAATAAGCAATATTAATTTATAAACTAAAATCGTAAATTGTCTTTTTTAACTGATGTTCAGATATATAAAATAACCGAGGCCATTCTCAAAACGACAAAACCAACAAAATTATAAATACCGTTTATGTTTTATTATACGTTTATTTTTTACCTATTCTATTTTTACTACGCCACAGTGGATTTCGACGTGAAAATCTGTCATTTCCATCAAAGGCTTACCTACAAAGTTTTAAATGTTGACTCTTTTGAACTTTTTTTTAAATTTCCCTTCGCATAGCAACGACGTAAAAATGCTAATGGCAAATTAACATTTTACATTATTTCATAAATAAATTCTTTGTAATATAAATAATTAAAATATAAAAACATTACATTTTCCGAAACATTACATTCCATTTATAAAAAAGAAACTACAAAACCAATACCGATAACGCAGATGATATCCAACCCAAAAAAAAACGTAAATAGCCGTAAATTCTAAAAAACCCAAAAGAATCTGAGTGACGATTACCAAACCAGACGATCCAGCTGCAGCCACACATACCTGTGTCCTGTCTGAACTCGTCCGTGACGTATGTATCGTTACAGGCACGAGGTACCGGTGACCAGCCAACCTATCACCCTCGTTCATATCGACGAGGAC
This sequence comes from Heliconius aoede, assembly GCA_037355905.1. Classification (NCBI taxonomy): domain Eukaryota; kingdom Metazoa; phylum Arthropoda; class Insecta; order Lepidoptera; family Nymphalidae; genus Heliconius; species Heliconius aoede. The sequence goes on from JBAIZZ010000017.1 coordinate 395,398, forward strand.
ATTGTCGTTGTCAACAAACCGGCATCTATACCTGTAAGTGGCAATTGAGACGGCCATATGTATTACGCTTCTGTCGATGCTTTTGTTCCTCGCATGCATTACTTTTGTATTTAGTTTAGTGGGTACTTTAATTGGAGGTAAGTGATTTTTTTTTCTTATTTGGTAGCTTTATAAGGTTTTTTTTTTGTTTTGTTTAAAATGATAAATGTTTAAACTACATTAGGTCTAGGAAATAGAATTATTTACCAGAACTGCATACAAATATTTTATATACATGACGATACATATATATAATATCATTAATAATCCTAAAACAACTTATTATATTAATTTTTTAGCTTCACACATAACATAGCTAGGTAGGAATCTAATATTAAGACACTCCTTTCTCATAAAAAAAAATCCATGCCCTACTTTCCGCCGAATTCTGAAGGGATTCTGTGTTGAGTGGTGAAACTGTCAACGCCATTTCTCCCCTGTGCGAAAATCGAATCCACAACCAGCTGGCGTCTGTGCCACGACAGGCCTCAACATGTTAGTATTTAATAAGTACATTTTAATGTTTTCATATTATATTAAAAAAGTCACCTCCTCCAAATTATAATGATTAATGAAATATTTGAGCTGGAATCTAAGCTTTAAACTTGAATACAAAATCTTTACACGAGCTGAAATTAGGTAGCGTTGTCTATGGAAGTATCTCACAAAGTCCTTTCGCTTACAAAGTGCCTTTAACAGGAAATAACGTTGCTTGTCATCGTATATATAATTATGTTCTGTTTGACATCGCTTAGATGTTGCAATTTTTTTCTTTCATATCGAAGTAGTATTTTGGGTGAAAAAATACAAAATTTTAATTATTATTAATAAAAGCTTCACGCTTTACCCCGCTGGAAGTATGGTATACAGGGGAATCTGGGAACCTAATGTTAGAATATACGCTCTGTCCCCATTACAACACTTGTTTTCCCCACTTTCCGGTAAATTCTCGAGGCACTTTATGTTGAGTAACGAAACTAACAAAGAGCGATAAAATATTAAATATTTTATTCCCCGAAGAGAAACCGAACCCACAACCACTGCATGCAGTCACAATCTTATATCCATGCGTCAAGACGATCAATGGCCCTTCTGTTATAAAAATCGTTTAAATTTATTTATTATATGATTGTATAAGTTTTTTCATTATTTTATATCATTTTTGTTTTTCATTTCTTTTATATATTTAATATTATTGCATTCCTCCATTCGATAGACGCAATAACACAATACAAAGAATATAATAACTTGTACTGTGCGCCTTTATGTTCGGAATTCATGGACGGTATAAACAAGAATTCCATATATGGATATAATATTGATACCATTTTATACTGTAACATAATAGATTTATAAAAATTCTATACTTATAATATTAAGATATTTTTGAAGATTTTATATAAAGAACAAACCAACTTGTGGTGCAGTCTCACAGCACAGTAAGGTTGTGGATTTGATTCCCACTCGAGTTAATGAATTATTTTCGTGTGGTCGCCCTTGTAATGGATAAAATAAAACTTAGTATTGTTGTCAGTCAAATTAGGCACGCTGTTCCCCCAAAATAAAACTACTCAATAATTCATTTATGCCAAAAAGTCTTTATATAAAATTAATAAAATATAGCTGACTTTGTCCTCACCAGAAAGGGACTTCTATAGAAGTTATCAAGATTAGGCCTCAGGCGTACTTAATAAATTAGTGTAATCACGGTGGAAAGGAATTCTTTGGCTAAAGGCAAGATGTCTCTTTCATTTATCATTGTGAAACACGCGACTTTGCCTTTGATGATAATTTACACTATACATATAATAGTACATGAAAATGTGATTTTAATTAAATTAAATTTTGGATATTTTAAGATAGATAATTTGGTTTTTCTGGTCTTGATTGATCAAAATTAAGCGTTTGGAGAAACCTGAGACTAGTGACACAGTAAATTTTCAATGAAAAACGACTATGCGGGAAAATTCCATACTAGGCTCTCACTTATACCGATGATGCGTAAAACGCTTGTAGAAATAAAAAACACTTTAACCAACCTCCTGGTTTTCGTCAACCAAACAGAACAGACATACACCATTGTTTCATTTACATTATTAATATATATAGCCCATATATACAACGTGTCCGTAAAAGTGGTGATTTTTGTACGACGCAAGCGCCAAGTGACCGACCGTGTCCAATTATGTTGATTGATGCCGCGCTCCCGGGGAGGTCTCGACTCGGTAATGGTAAAGTGATATATTGTTGCAATATGTTTGCGATGGCCGATGTACAATGATAACATTGGAATTATCATAAATTAGACATATATGCAGAGAGATTGCAGTGGATAAATTCTTTGCTATAATATTTCATTCTTAAGAAGTATTTTGGAAAATGTATGAGGCGTATCGTAATTCAGCATAAAGTGTGCAACAAAAATATCTTAATGGAAACGAAGTGTTTAACTCTGGGTTCCCAGGTTCCCTGTGCCTACCCTGCTGTGTGCGAAATACAGTGTGAAGTTGAAAAAAAGTATAAAAAAAATAAGTTGTAAATATTAAATAAAATAATCTTACATTATATAATATCTAGAACGTTATCGTAATAATAATTAATTGTTATACAATAATTTTACTCTTATGATATAATAAATTTAACGAACTTTCCATGCATTTTGTACCCTTAGTATAGTTTTCTTCTGTGTACTTAATAGAACTACTTTCTTAAATACTTAATATCTTAAACTTAAGTGCCAATAGATAATAAAAACTATAAATCTACACGGAGTACTCTACTTACTACAATGATGCTATGCTATTTGGGTAGTTAGTTTTTCAGCTATGCAGAATGTTTTTTTTTCTTTTCTTTCAGCTATTTTCAATAATTATCTATATTATAAAAAAAAGCTTTGTATGTTTGAGCGTAAGAAACGTCGATATCAACACTAAATTTACAAAGATAACAGATTACAACACAACAACAACATATTATATATTTTGTTCCTTTGATTGAATCGAAAAATAAATTAAATCTTTCTGCAGAAAACAGTGTGCAGCTAAAAAAGCATAAATAAGTAATTATTTGCATAAAAATTTCATCACTCACTTACCTTATTGGTAATTTATTTTATCCTATTTTATATTATACCATATTTTATATTATGGAAATACCTATTATAATATATTTTTTGTGGTAAACACGAAGCAGGAACGTTCCATTTTTTGAAATTATAACTTTTATACACAGGTTTGGCTTTGGAAGGCATTAAAAGTCCTGAGCGAAGTAGCAAGGCGACTTCCAGAATGTTAAAAAACCTTTAGAAAACCGCTCTCCTTTTTTATGTTAATCCTTGTAGAGCTTGCGTCAGAAAATCTGTCTGTCTAATTGTTTACTGCTGCAATATTTCTTTATGAAGAGCATAACACCTCTAACGTATAGAATGACTGCAAAATCATTATTAGAATATTTAGGACTAGAAGTGTCTCTATTTTTATTAATTCATTGTAATTTTTAACCCTTTTTTTAAAAAATATTTATAAATATCGAAGAGGTTTTTTCATTTAATCATATATTTATATTAATCTTTAAATTTAATAAAGCGGATTTCATAGCTTTCGTCGCTCTGGTTACATCAATGTAGAGTCATTTTCTTTTATCATCATCTACATTGCACAATTTATATTATTTTAAATATCACTATTAATATTACTAGTACTTAATGCTTATATATTAAACATATTATATTTAATTTTTGACATTAAAATCTAAAAAAGATACCCTAAGAATGACTTTAAAATTAAGTTAAAATTTATATGTGCGATTGGTTGATACCTAAAACGCAACATAGGACATTAATATAATGTTCTGAATGCGGGCCAGGCACGAGACGCCAGTCCTCGCAAGTCCCTTACGCATCATACACGTGGATGAGGAGCTTCTCGTGCTAGACAAGCCTTGCTCGTTGCCGGTGAGTCAGCGTTGGGACCGTTTGTCTTTGTATCAGGCTCTGGTTGTATGCGAACGTAGCTAGCTTCTTTTTGGACTTCCGATTTTCTTTTCTTGGATTCTTTTTGGTATGTTTCTTATTTGGATTTGGAAGTTTGGTATGTTTGGATTTTTTACATTCTTTTCAAATTTTTTTAATATTTCAAAATTTTGTACGTTAATGCTAAATTTTTCTGAGTTTGGCTGACTCTCAAAATTTTTCCGAAATCTTAATGTTTGTATTATTCAACTACAAAAGTTCGCTATCAGGGTCTGATAATTTATGTGATCCGAACAAAAGTGGAATAGATATTCCAAACGGAATCAACACATACACTCGCATTTGTACTGTGAATCCCACACGAAAGTGGTTCAAGAGATTGCTCGATTCTTTTCTCGAAAACGACTTTCACATGTATATCCTAAGTTAAAAATATAACCGTCGTATTAAATAAAACCTTCATTTACTGTACTAATATTTATAATAAACAAATTAAATTTAAATAAAACTATCCTCTTGTCTCATTCACCATTTTTTTTTATTTTATGACACATTTTGTTTTTGCACGGCACCAGCACTTTTGTATGAACTAAACAAATGAACCTCACTTTGTAATGAGAGATGTGCGTCGTTTTCGCTTTATTCTGCGGCTTTATTTACAATGTGTGTGGCTGTATCATTATTGCTTGTTTTCGTAGTATCAATTAAATCAACAATATAAAAATAAAATAATAAATTAAATAATAAAAATAAATTATTAATTAAGGAAGCTTAAAGGAAAGCTTATTTTTATAAGTTTTTGTTCACAGCAATATTTTTATATATTTTTGTCTTGGGAGTAATAATGTAAAATTGGCTCGACAGGTGCATCCTTGCGGTCGGTACCGTCACAACACTGTTGTGTTCATTCTCGCTAAGGAATATAACCTCAAAAACCTCAGGACCATACACAGGCTGGACAGGCTAACGTCAGGTAATCTAATCATGTGACGTAAATAGCGCGATCAAAACTAAACTTAATAAAGCGATGTTTTTTTTGCAATTTACACTTCAATCCATATATAGCAGAAAAGACATTATTTGACATTCCCCCTTGCCAGCCAAAATTGTGACTTCCACGCCTACTTTACCTGAGGGGAATATATAAATTCATTCCCCCACATCAATGATCGAACCTACTACCATAATGTTTTTTAATGTTTTTTTTTATTTCGTAGATTGATCAAAGGAGTCACTAAATGTTATACTAGAATTAAATAAAGGCCTTCACAACATATATTACAATACAATATTTATGTTAGCATCATTAATAATATTGACACAATTCCATACAGGTCTCCTATTATTCGGGAGGAGTCCAAAGAAAGCAAGGCAAATGGAACACCAGATAAGGAATCGACAGGTGCAAAAGGAATACGTTTGTCGAGTCGACGGCGAGTTCCCCGAGTATGTTTACATTGTTAATTAATATAAACTCTCAGCTTATTTACGCTGATGACAAATCAGTTTGCAGGTCACGTAGCTCGATTTATGTAAACCAAGTGATGTAAAGATGAATATAAATGTATAATATTATTATACTGTCTCACATAGAGTATCTATGAAAATATTTAATGATTGCCGAGATGTAGAAATTAAACTTTAATATTAACCAAAATGTTAAATAATTGTTAAATGTTTGTTATTATCTATCTAAACATTGAAATGTAAAGTATTTTAATTTGTAACAGGCTAACATAAATATTGAATATAATCTAGGAAATGGCATATCCGTTTACTGGATTGCATTGATTTTTAATATTTCTATATTTTTCAATTCTCTGAAACAAAGTTTGTCATTATGCAGCGAGGAAATCGAATGTCTGGAGCCAATAGAAGTCGTTAGCTACAAGATAGGCGTGTGCAAAGTGTCTCCGAAAGGCAAGGATTGTTCAACCATTTTCAAACGTCTAGGATACAACGCGAACACGAACACGAGCGTGGTGCTGTGCCGCCCCAAGACTGGCAGAATGCATCAGATTAGAGTGCATTTGCAATATTTAGGTCAGTATTCGTTTTAACTTTTTTGGCGTTTTTTGATATATAGATTTTTTCTATCGTGTTATTTTGGAATAAATTTTCTTTTTTTTTACCAATTAAAGTATAACTAACAGATCTAGCTAGGCACACAGAAGGTGCCGAAATGAATACATATTTGTTACGATTATCAAACTCAATATTGTGCTGGATCTAACTATAATTTTTCAATATTTTTATTTCACTTTTTAAGAAAATTTATAGGAAGTGTCTGCGCTGTGATTTACAAACGTTTCCTTAAAGTGGCAAGTTAAAAATTCCGATATTTTATTGAAATTTGATTCCAAATTTCCATCGTTTCGTCGGAAAGCGAAGATTGGAAGTGTCTTAATGGGAACGGAGTGTTTCAACACTAGGTTCTCAGGTATCCTCAGCCTACCCTGCAATATGCGGGGTATAAAAAAATTCAATCAATAGTTGAATCGATTGCAATGCCATCCTGAGTTTAATTAAATACAAAGTATATTAAAACAAAAAAGTTCCGCCCCGATTCAGTACAACAAGCGTCGTCGTTATCAAAAAATACAATATTGGCTTTACGTATCATATTGGTAACAATTTTTAACTTGATAACGTCCCTGCCTTTTTCGTGAATATATAAATTGTAATTTCGCCTTGTCACGGATTTTACTTGTGAATACAATATGAATATACTCGTGTTATATATATATATATATATATATATATATATGAACCTGGAAATGCAAAGTGAGTGGTTAACCATTGGCGAGTTTTGCATCCCATTAGCTCTGAAGTGGCGTACCTTATTACATGACTGGTCACCCGCCTTACTGAAATTCTACCTAAATGCCTTCCAGATGACCCTTCCAGATCAAAGTAACTTAGTAAGATGGGGAAAAGCTTCCGAAAAATCTTGCTATACTTGTGGTGAAGCAATAGGTACAGCCAGGCATTTATTGGTGGGGTGTAAGGTGCTTCTCGATAGGGGTCATTACTCACGTCGCCATGATAGAGTACTACAAATCATACGTGAAGCTGTTAGTCTCTCGGTAGCTAGAGCCCAAAAAGGATTGACTACAAACAGAAGAGAAATTCGCTTTGTAAAAGCAGGCTCCTCTGTACATTCTAAACCCTTCTCAATCCTAGGTTCCGCACCTGATTGGATCATCTTGATGGACACGTATGAAAAGCACTATAAAATTCCAGAGGATGTTGGTGTTTCGTCATCTAGACCAGATATATTCCTTTTTACTCGAAAAAATAAACATATCATCCTTATAGAACTAACGGTACCGTGGGAAACAAACATACCTAAAGACCACACAATAAAAACGAATAAATATTACGACCTAATAAACGTACTAACCAAAAATGACTATTCGGTTAATTTATACGCGGTAGAAGTGGGAGCGAGAGGTATACCAGCAAAATCTCTCTACAACCTACTGAAAGACCTTGGCCTGTCGAGAACTGCAGTAAGTTCTACCTTAGAACGAGTATCTAAAGCAGCATTAGCAGGCTCCTATGAAATTTGGCTAGGTAGGGGGGGTAAACCTGAGTAGTAAAGGTGAGTGTTGATGATCATCACAAAGAGGCCTCTTTTAAAGCTACACCCGGAATCACAAGTCCCGGGGCTACTCGGGGTTACTCCCTCTGCCACACGATGGACCCGGCACCCGCACGGTGAATCCATGGAATGCTAAGAAGTTCGTCTCTCTATATATATATACATATATATATATATATATATATATATATATACATTTCCTTGTGATTTTTATTTGATTTATTGAGATATTATATATGATTTTTAAATTTAAATCTTCATAAAATATAAATATGATTTTAAACTAAAATTTAAAATGATTTTAAACGCTTTTATTTTATGATAATATAAGTTAAAAATTAATCTAATCTTTTTCCAAATCACATTGCAACAGTAATTCAACAAAAATGACTATAAATTATGTTTTTTTAATGTCTACAAACAAAAAATAAGCAAGAACATTATATTTTAGGTTACCCAGTAGTAAACGATCCTCTGTACAACCACCCAGTGTTCGGACCGTTGCGAGGCAAGGGCGGAGATACTGGCGGCAAGACGGACGAACAACTGGTCAGAGATCTGATAGCTATACACAATGCGGAAAATTGGCTCGGAGTTGATGCTGCAGATGATGATATGTTATTTTCAAAACCAGTATCCGATGATAAGGGTAATTTTTGAAAGTTTCTATTATAAGCTTATTTGATATCGTCGTGGTACATCGTTTCACTATAAACGTTTCATTTCCACCCGGGATATTTAAATTTCATTTCTTCACTCTGGTAATAAAATAAAACAAAAATGTCTCGAAATCATCAGATGGAGATTGAAGAACAGGATGTTCTAACACATTCTTGAAAAAATTGATTGATAATTTGTTTCTACAGAGCTTTGCCTACCTCACCCATTTAATAAAACATCGCCTACTGATTGATTAAATTATAACATAAGCTATCTGAACAGTGTGTGAAATTTACATTACTTTATTTTATTTTAACTAATAATCGAACTAATATATATTATTAATAAATTTAAACTTTATTTTTAGTTGGTGAAGACGAATGCGATACAGGCCCAGCGTCTCGTGAGTCCTCGCCCCGGCTGGAGTCCCCCGCGCCGGGACTGACACCATCCACTGTCATGACGCGTGAGTTAAAATTGTTTCTATACTAATATAATATAAAAAGTTTGTTTGGTTGATGGCACTTATCCCAGAAACTGCTATTTGAAGCTGAAATATTATTTTTGTTTTCGACAGTTCATTCTATTTATCCGCTCAAGACGCAATACTTCCAGAATTCGAAACGAATTCGATCGAGACGAAAATGGGGTAATCTCAGCTCTTTCGGTTCTCTCTGCTTACCCTGCAATATGCAGGATACAATGTGAAGCTAAAAGAAGAAAATTTATGGATATTTAGATTATCAAGTTTACATGTTTCCGGATATTCATATTCGGTTTATGAATTCATAATTTTTTTTTCATTTTTGTGTTCTCTTATAAATTTATTTTGTACACAGTTTTTGTAGTGTTTTTTAAATTTTAGTTTGACGTCCTTTTTAACATTATAAGTGATATTATTTAAATGTGATTATTTTATGTTATAGCAACATTAGCAAGTCCTTCTAGCGGGGAAGAAGCGCCCATGGAGGTGCGGTCACCGGCGCCACCCTCGCCTTCACTCAATGAAGACTCTAATGACGCTAAAGTAAGTCTTATATTATTAACATAAAATTAAACAATAAAATTATTAAGACACGATCACGATTAACAGTTCCTGATGATATAGCAAATTCAGATATAATAAGGTTCTAACTATTCTGAATTGTATAATTTTTTTATTATAAGATGGCGCCAATATTTAATATTTATTGCCATTGCTTGGCCAATAATTGTTGATACTATTCGCACATTGATTTTATTTAACTTAAATCAATGTTACAAAGTTTCATACAAATTATACTATAATCGATTTTCCTACCAACAGTCAGACAAAGTAACAGTGGCAACCCAAACCGGTTGCACGCCCGCCTCGCGACCTCCAACAACCACAACCACAACCGAAACAACCGTAACCGGTACAACCGGAGCCGTAACCACAACCGGCGCCGGCGATGCGCTGACGCCGGACCCGCACTGTTACGAGTGCCGCGTGCGGTACCGCGACCCGCGGCCGAGAGACCTCGTTATGTATCTACACGCATGGAAGTATAAGGTTTGTGCGCATGTGTACAACATGAAACCTACAAAATATAGTTGACACGAACGAAACCGCGGGCGGGATACAAGTAAAACATAAATTCTTTTAGCCGAAGAACCTTGAAGTGAATTCAAACGAACAACTCCCTAAGGTTTTGATCCGTGTTTTGAACGTTTGTTACTTGTACTTGGGGCTCAGAATGGTGACTGAAATTGGTTTGAGACCAAATGCCTTTTAAAGTTTTCTTCAATAAAATATTTATTTAGTTTGCTCTTTTTTTGATTTTCTTAATTAAATAACAGTAAAATGTTTAGAAACAACAATTTTAAAATGATTTTGTTTTATTATTGAATTGATGTTGGTTTCGAATTGATATTGCGATACATGGGATGGATAGTTTTCTTTTAATATAACGTGATTCTATTTCATTCTGTCCTGGATAGTGCAGGTTAGCCCCCAGAGAAATGGGAGATCCAGGGTGAAGCTGGAAAAAAATATGTATCCAGTGGTAATACAATCATCGGCAATCATCTCCATAATGATATTAAAAAGATATCCAAAAAATAATATATAATTCTATCGAAACTTAGAACTATAAAAAAATGTAAATTAATAAGTATAACATGTATCCAGGGCCCCGGCTGGGAGTACGAGACGCAGCTGCCGCAGTGGGCCGGCGTGGAGTGGCAGGAGCCCGACGACCTCACGCCTCGCTAGCATTGTAACCAACTGAATGTAGGACTAATTTTCATAATTATTCATAGTGTATGTATCGATTGTATGTATTTATTTGTGTCTTATATATATATATACTTGTATTTATATATATATATATATATTTATATTCGGTTGAACAGAGCTTAAAATTATTGCGAGGTGTTTTTTTTTTTGGTTAAAAATGAATACACCTGGCTGTTGACCTAGCCGAGGTAAGTTTTTGTAAGTTAGGTGTAAGTTGATTAAGTAAGCGTATTTTGTATGCAAACGTTGCACTATTGACCTCGTTTTTTGTTTTCTAAATTGTAGTTTGATATTTACTTCAATTAGCGATTTAGATTTTATTTTATTTTATTTCCTTTCAGTTCCTATTGCTTAGGATGTTACGTAATGCTTGTAGGGTAGTTTAAGGCAGGTCGGTTAGTCAATCGTTGATGAACTAGAAATGCTTTTTTTATGGGGAAATTGGATACGCTAGACATATTTTTTTAGATTTTCAAGAACATTACAACATCATATACAAAATTAATACAACATTTTTATTTATATACGAGTAGCTCCAATTTCCCTTTTTAGACGAGAGTCCAAACGCCGGCTTAAATAACTGCGATTGACAAGTAAAGGCCTATTATTATATGTAAAAAATATCACTATCACTAATACATAGACTTATAAATAAATTGCTTGAACGAAGCAGGGTCGCAACAACAGTCGTAAAATAAAAAGAAACATTAATATAAAGAAACGGGATAGCTCTTCTAAACTCACCACATTCGGTCATTTTTTTCAAAATACAACGTAGATATCACGAAATTTAAGAAAATACAAATAAGAATAAAAAATTGCCTTAAATAATTGTACGGCTGATTTTAAGTTAGATGTATATAAACCTTATTAAATGTTCTTGTACTAACAGTTCGGTTGTTACGGATGATTTGGTTTTTGATAATTTTATTTAAGGTTTCGGTTTCGGTTACTTTTAGTGATGTCAAAATCAATGAGAGTAACCGAAACTAAATTATAGTATAAATATCTAAAAATATTTCACGATCGAAACAAACTTTTTTTTAAATCTGTGTTTTATTTTTTTATTATTATTACAATGACTGTATTCAGAATAATGCCTAATATAAGACAACTGACAAAAACATCTGAAAAATATTGTATTTTTACGGTTTTGCCATTTTCGGTTGTTTCCTACAACTAATAACCGAACTGATGGCGCTAGATAAATAAATTTCGGACCACTGCAGTATTTTCTTAATGGAATCACATATAGGACCACTCTTGTAAAATTTATAGAAAAGCTATCTCTGTAAAATACGCGTTTACATAAATAATGACAATTAATGTTAATATTGCATTTTTGTATGCGGTGTTAGGTACCGTTACGTTTGGCTTCCATAGTATCGTGTAGAGATAGGTTCTCAAAGATTTTGTACTTTAAATATATACATATAAAATTAGTGAAATCTGAAAAAAAGTCATAAACTACTTATTTTTTCCATTTCATTTCTTCGTCTTTTCAATGCAATTGCTGAGTGTAATGCATTTATTTGCACATTTCGTACTAAATTTCATAAATAAAAGACATTTACTTATTTTTTTTATAACAATAACCAAAGTTTGAAGGTAAAAAATCCAAAGAGTGGAATGTATTCGCCAAGTAGCGTCGGTTAACAGATCGAGCAGCACTTTTAAAGACATAAAAATAAAAGGGATTTTTTTTTGTTTGTTTTCATAATTCATAAGTTTTGAGTGTTTAGTTCGTAAGTTTTCATCGTCTACAGTTTTCTTTAAAGGATTGTTTTTGACGTTTCTTATCGAAATATTCATTTTTTTTTTCTTATTGAATTCACGTTATAATTAATTTAATAAGTATACTAGTAAGTATTAAAATGTAAAAGACAACTCTTTGTAACTCTAAAAATATTTTCACGAGCTTTCATACATATATTATTATGTAATTCTATGGGAAATTTATATATTTTTCTTACTTGTAGTGTAGCGGTAGCGTGCGTTGTATTAAATATCATATATATTTTCATTAAATTCAAACTTTTGTTTGGAGTAAGAATTTCTTATGTTTACGACTAAAAATCGATTAAAATATCGTTTTCTTTTGACAGTTTTATACAAATTAATGATATATGGTAACATTTGCTATATACACATTGTTTATTTTCTTCCCCTTACTCTGCATTGCACTACTGCCGTATACTGTATATACGCTTGATGTTAGTGTTAGATTCGTTTTTGTTGAAACAATATGAAACCCCAATATACAATTATAATTGTCAGTTTTGGGATCAAATGTTATAAGTAAGCTGGGGATTGCTTATAGATATCAAAATTACACAAAATGTCAAACAAAGAAATGAAACAAAATTTTTTAATGTTCACTAAAATATAAATAATTGTGTAATTTTCACACTTTGTACCGAAATTCTGTAAAGGCATCGGTATATATACTCTGTTCAAATATAAAGGGTAGCGTTTAAATTATTTATAGTCTGTGGCATATCACGCGAAGCGAAGCTCATTTGACAATTAAAAGTCAAATAAACTTCTCAAGTGAATTGTTGTATTTTTATATAGAATAAGATTGTTCATATATTATACTTATGTTGTGTAACGATGGAACATTGCTACGGCGACGGAAAGGTACAGTATGCCCGACGAGTCGTGGCCGCCTTGAATTTGGCCAATGATAGTTGCGCAGATTTGATTAAAGGATTCTCAATTTTAATTATATCGTTCTTAAGTGTATAATGCGCAAAAGTTCAGAAAACCTAAATTCAGGACGACCATGACTCGTCGACCGTACTGATCACGAAATTGCGATTTTTTGTCGCATAAAAACCACCTTTGTTTCAACATATACAGCCTAATTTCGTAAACATTTTTCATATCTGTTCGGCTTCTTTCGACATTTCGTCGCGTCGCTCTCGTTTTTCATTTATTTATAAGAAATTTTCATGTGCCTTCTGGAAGTTATGAGGAAAATTTGTAATTTTGATTACATTGAATAGTGATTGTTACACGTTTTTGAATTAGATAATATGTAATATGTATTTGGCACTGACATGTCATTGTGAAGTGTGACTAGAAAAAAAATTAAACGTCACTTGTAGACGCCGTTTTTTAAATGAAGAATTATTTATTATATTTTATTCTGGTCACACTATTTTAGGCACAAATGTATTTATTTATTTTGTGGCGGACATGTTCTTTTTAAACTTTTCCGTTTATAATTTCTTGATAATATAATTTGGAACCACAACATGAAAGACATTTTGTTATTTTTAAATAAATATTTGATAATTAAGGTTATAATAGTGTTTCCTTCTTTAGATTCGTGTTATAATAATTCATGTTTCCACTTAAATTTAATTAGAATAAAATTCATCTTTGACACATTTTGTTTTATTTAATATCCTCAAAATTAAAAGGCTGTGTTTTTTAAAAACAAATAAATATTATTAAACTATTATATAAAAAAATATTTATATTATTTATATATAAGTAGGTGGTAGGCGAGGCGAGGTAACCTGGGAACCTAGCGGTGAGATACTCTGTTCCCACTAAGACTCCTCCTCCATTCCACATTTTCCGCTGAATTCTGTTGAGTGACAGAACTCAACGCGGCTATTTGTCTTGGTAGACAAAGTGCAAGAAAATGGAAACGATTAAAATATAATCACTTTGACTTGAAATCAAACCTACAACTTTTATTATACAAATACAGTAAAATTATGTAAAATAAACCAACAAATTTAGTTAAATATAAGCAGGCAAACTAAATTTGAATATACATCGTATATTTACACCGTTTTCAGTATTTTATATCACATATGAAACGGCCATTACAAATTCAAAGCTATAATTTGAACAAGTTGAAATTGAGCTATAAAATATGCCAGGAATGGGTAAACCCCAAATTAACCCTAAAATGGGGTAAAAACGATAAAACAAAGCGGAAAATACTGGAAATAGGGTAGAGGTGTAGTACGTAGAATATATTATTTAATTTAGTATAAAGAATAATATTTATAAAGTTAATAATTTGGGATCTACCACTAACTAAAAATGTTTATCTTTATTAATAATATTATAAAACTGTAGAGCTCGTTTAGTTGTACGCACTTATCTCGGTAAATACTGGGTCAAATCGTAAAAAAATTTTTTAGCTGGATGATGAGGAAAAATAAATAAGATAACTTTAATAAATATAGATTACTTTTTTTTAAATGTATGTTTACCCTTCCGACATATAACCATAGTTGACGATGTCGTGACGCTGCTTCTGACTTCTGACTGTGAAGTAGGTATCGGAAGTCGAAATACTAGTGTTAAAGCACTCTGATCTCTACTTTCCCATGAATAAAAGTCATTATTTAAGTACAAAGTCCACTGAAAATTTCAAAAAAACCCCATAACAATAAAACAGTAATTTAACTGCAAAACTCATTGAATAGATAAAGAACGTTACCCGGAAAACAAGTAACCGTTTTAAATTTCACCATCAACTAGTCCACTAGCAAAGTGTTTTAAACTTTATATCCAAAATACTAAAGTAGATTTTATAAAAAAAGCCTATTTAAAAAAGATCTTTTCAAAAAACCGGGTCAATCCAGATCAGGTAAAGGCGACAAAATGCGTAAGTCATGACGATACGAAAATGTTACGCATAGTAATCGGGACGCGGCGGCATTTCTACAAACGATCGTTTTTATTTACATTCATTTTATTAGACGCCGATTGTAATAAAACTCAGATTCAACTTTTTTATCAGACGGTTTTTTAACGCATTAGATTTTGTAAGAAGAAAATCTAGTCGGCAATATTAGAAATAATGTATGGAAATACTATCTAATTCAAAGGTTATTTTAATTGAAAACATTTTTTTAAAATAATGTAACTACTACAGTAATTAAGAAGCCGTCAAGGCGCAGCGGCACAGTGGTGTGACTGTAACGCGACGGTTGTGGGTTCAATCGAGGAAGTGAAATATTTATTTACGTTTTTTTTTCATTTCTTCAATACATTTTGTTTTTTTAGCAAAAACGCAAAAAATCTATTCTCTATAATTTCTTTCTTTGCACAGATTATACAGATTATACGTTTGATGGCTTTGTGTGTAGTTTTCACTCAAGATAATGAAATATGTTCACTAACTTACGCTTACAACAAGAGAAATCGGTGTGTTCAGTTCCGCCACTCAGCACGCAATGTCTTGAAAATTGAACAGAAAATGTGGAATAATGTAACTTAACAGCCTATGCGTGATACATTGTGAAAATAAAAAAAACCATATCATATATAAAATTTGACTTCACATCGAGGATCAACGTTATAAATTACCAGTATATATCGACTGTATGACAGTCTACGGCAACAAATCGTCACGAGCCGATCAATATGAAACGTGTCGAAATTTGCCTTCACGAGAGAATGACAATGACAGGGGAGATGAAAAACCTAATTATGCAAAAAAATATGGTAAAAAAAAAAGTTATTTTAATACTATAAGACTGTAAGAACTTGGTCGGTACACCTTTAGGGCATAGCAGGGTAGACAAAGGGATTCTAGTGCTAAGACATATTTCGCCGAATTCTGGAGGCATTGCGTGTTGAGTAGTGAAACTGAACGCCGCGCTTTGCCTCAACACCAGAGCGAAGAAATTAAAATATATATTTAAATATTTATTTAAATATATATATATATATATATATATATATATATTATGGATCGAACCCACGGCCACAACTGGCCTCAGACTATATATATAAATTTAGAAACTAAGTAACAGTGTATGAAGGTATGCCAGCGTATAATAAATAACACAGCATGAAGACTTCTTGGCGCACAAGCACAAACACAAGGTAATAGGTTCGTTTCCACCTCGGGTAAAAAAATCATAAGAAAATGAAATGTCTTAAAGGTGACAGAGTGTAATAGCATTAGGTATCTATAGCCTCTGCCTACCAGGCAACGAGCAGTATACAGCGTGAAATTTAAAAGAACTTATAGACAATAGTTATTAAATAATAAATATTACATTCATATCAGTTATTTACATTATAATATTAATGGTGTGGCACGCTGAGGCTAATCATTGCTTATATCTAACAATCTACCCACATCAACGTGACATTTGCCTTTTAACTTAATAATTGACTTGAAAATAAGCAATATAGCACGTTCATAGTTAATATATGTATGTATTTAGTGTCCATTCATGTTACTTGTGAACATTTTTAATATTTCTAACTCAGGTAATGACATGAAATATAGTTTGATGACTGACACTGCCACTGCGCCACAACCCCCTCTATTCTAAGCTTTTATTATCAATTCAAATGAGAAGCTACCAACATTTTGAATTAGGTCACATAAATGTTATAAAAATATTCAGTAAAGAATTGAATAAATTCACAAACTAAAATTTAGTTTCATGTGGCTTTCTAAGGAGCTTTCCAAGCTTTTAATATTAAAAATAAGCTGAAAGGGTCGGTCAGCACTAAACGCACTGTATTTTAATGTGAGTTTTGCGTAAATAAATAGTGATCTCAGATTTCCCACGAGGTACTTTGCCGGTGCGAAGTAACTGCTATAAAATCTATCAATATTTTGGATATTCGGGTAAGGTCTTAATAGAAGAGAAGATTTGTTACTTGAGGGTTGGTGTAAATTGACTCATAATATATAAAGTTTTAACGCAGAAGCACAAGCCTGCAAACGTAAACGCGACGGTTGTGGGTTCGATTTTCACTCGAGGAAATGAAATATTGAATATTTTTATTTCTCCCTTCTGGTACCAAGACGCTCGGCGCGGTGAGCTCAAAACACAATGCCTCAAAAATTTGGTGGAAAATGGTGAACGGAGTGTATTAACACTAGATTACAATTCCATACGCGAAATACAAGATGAAGCTGAAAAACCAATTAAATATTAAGAAAATAAAAACCATAATGTATACAATACAGTAATCGAGACTATTTTCAAAGTTCAATTTGATAAGTCTGAACAAATTGTTGAAGAAGTTTACACTACGATCTGTCTTCGGCAAGACAAAGAGACTCATGAATATTTACAAAATCCACCTGATTTTATATTCTACAAAAATATACCATGAATATGCATTGTCACAGGATATTTTATATTTGCGGTCTACAGTGGTTCTACTTAAGTTTATATATTATAGGGACACTAGGTGTTGCGACACTCTGTGCTCTACTATCCGC
The DNA here is from genome assembly GCA_037355905.1 of Heliconius aoede. Lineage (NCBI taxonomy): Eukaryota > Metazoa > Arthropoda > Insecta > Lepidoptera > Nymphalidae > Heliconius > Heliconius aoede. The sequence continues at coordinate 413,156 of JBAIZZ010000017.1, forward strand.
CGCTCGAGGCATTGCGTGTTGAGTAGTGAGGCTAAACTCCGCCCTTTAGTCTAGGCAAAATTTATTTCATCTTCGCTCTTATTTATTATTTTGGTGCCCAGGCACCAGAGCGAAGATTAAGAAAATAATAAATATTATGTTTATCAAGTGGGAAACCTTCAATCATACGCGTTTACAGTCACTGGCTTGTGCCACTACGAAAGAAAAACAAAAAAAAAATTAAAAGCACAAAGGATTTTTAAAACTACGCTGTCTCTACCTACCGCGTAATATGCGGGATGCAGTATGAAATTTTAAGCTTATTCCAATAAAGCTTAGTTCTTATAAAGAATTTTATCTAGATTTCCCCACTCTCCCGCGCAACACACTTATTTTTCTGAACGGAAATATATGGGGATTAATAATTTTATCCAAGGCTCGTTTTTTAGTGTAAATACCAAAGTAATCAATAAAAACTTTATGTAGCATTAGGTCAATCGTGGCGCAGGGGCACAAACGTGCAATTGTAAATATGACAGATTGAGTTCGATTTCCACTCAGGACATGGTAAATTTAGTGTTTTCATTTCCTTGCTTTGCTTGGCTTTGGTAGTATCTTAATGGAAAACGGAGTGTCTCTTAGGTTCCCAAGTTACCTTTGTCTACCCCGCTATAGGCGGTACACAATTAAAACAAAAGAAATACAAAGAAACTAGTGCTTAACCTTCTGTTCTCCACTATAAAGTGGTGCGCAGCAGCCCCAGAAAACGATAATAATGTTCAGTTAATCGTCGCCTAGAGGGACCCAAACCCATAACTATAAAATTTCATCAGTACATTCATATTTATATATAATATTTTAAAAAGCCTAGAACTTATTACTTACCGTCTAACACAATATTATAAAATAGTTAGTAGAGCTTTAAATTTCAATTTAGTGGATTTGTCAAATTTAATTTCAACTTACATTAGGAGCGAACTGCGAAATTAATATTAATATGAATTTCATCTCGTTGGTCTCGGGCCGGATTACAGCATCACCGCTGCCACTACTACTGGAGCTACGAAATGTTGTCTATAAAAAATAATGATATGCTAATAGTAATAATGTTTTCATCAATTGATTATATTTTGTTGAAGCAAAATAATTTAAAAGTAAAGTTAAATAATTTAATGTTACTTTTTTGAAAATACGCCGTTGCGAAATTGCTACGAACAGTGTTCATTTTTCAGTATGACAAAAAAAGAAGTATAGATAATAAAAATAATAGTGCATTCTTTTTTAATATTTTTAGGGGCCCGTAACTTAAAAAAAAAGCAGGAACTCTTATAGACTTACTTAATTGTCAGTCTGCCAAGATATATAAACTTTCCTCATATACCTTTTCTTAGATTTTAATTTATCGAATATTTCTATTATTTTATATTAAGTATAGAACACCTTTCGCTTACCTTTATTTAAATCTCCATTGTTTTTTCTTTCTGGCTATTCATAATAAGGTGTGGGTTCGATTCCCACTCGAGGGAATGAAATATTTAATGTCTTAATTTCCTCGCTCAGGTAACGAATTCAATTTTTTCACGAATTCAATTCAGAATTGGGTGGAAAGTTGTAAAGGAGACTTGTTAAAACTAGGTAGCCAAGTTCCCTCTGCCTATATAATATGTAGGAAACAACAGAAGTTAAGAGAATTAAGAGAGAAGAAGGAAATAATAGTACCATGTTTTTAACTACATCTTTACATACCTTTATATCTAAAAGTAATAGCTAGGAACAATGTTCTAGAGCTCGAGACGTACCCGCTCACCGCGTCCCCGCGACTGCGTTTTTTTCGCACATCAAAGTACATTTATAATGAAGCGCAAGTCGACTTGCCACGGACGGAGCCGCGGCAGAGTCTCGCCGACGCTGAAAATTAAGTGCTTCCCATTTTAGAGCGACCGTTTTAATGATTTTTCAAAGGAACCAGGTGCTGAGGGATTACTAACCACGCTTTAAGTCTGCGAGTAAAAGGATTTAGTACGAAAAATATATATTTTTTCTGTCGTCAAAAGCGGAGAGAATAATGGCGACATACTCCATTTATCCCTCCTTTGATCCTTTGATCTTGAAAATTGTAAGTAAAACTCTGTATAGAATTTTAACGACATTTCATGACTGTCTTGCGAATAAAATTTTGAAGTATCGGTTAGTTACATAGAAGGGGTAGTGGAAATCAAACCCGTCGCGTTTTCAGTTGCACGCTATTGCCCCTACGTCACGGCGGTCTTAACATATACAATTATTGATAAATCCTTTTAAAAAATATAAAGGAGATAGCCAAGTATTCTTAAACGTTGCGGTGAAATCCCAACGTGAGGTAATCTGTTTTTAAGCACGCAATCAGCGGGAAAAATTTAAAGCTGATTTTTAAAATATTCTTTATGAGCCTAGAAAAATATTTTAGCAATCCGCAACTCTGCAGTTTTATCTTACATCTCAAGAGGAGACTCGAGCTATTTATTTATTTAAGCACTACACAATACAAAAATATATATTTTTAAATATTTATACAAAATAACTTCCATTTTTTTTGCCCTTTTCCTTTTCGCGAAACCGCATTCATTAAACGTCGTTAATGAGAACTCCAACTTGTCAAATGATCCCTCCATTTCATTGCTATAGTATGAAAGTCTCGTTAAAAATATAAATGGAAGTCACCGTACATTGGAGATTTTTTATTATTTAATAATAGTTCACTTGGATGAATAAAAAATTCAAATTTCTTTATTCATTATTTCGTTTTATAATGTTGTTTGTAGTATTATAATTTTATTGGTCCTTTTGTATAAATATAGAATTACAAAAAATACGAGTAAAGTTCAATTTGAAAGTTACAATAATCAGCACGACGTTGATAGATTATCATTATTTTCACAATTATAATTAATATAGATATAAAGATATATAGTGTGTGTTGGTCTATGTATTTATTATCTAATAATAACGACACAAGTGCATAATTTAACCAGGAAAAGATTGAAATATTAAAAATACAATAAAATACCTAATACATAATATATTTTTTTTTATATTTTTTTTTATTTTAATATTTAGCGCAACATAGCTTCGCTCAGCTCCACCCGATCTGTTAAAAAATCTACTATGTGCGGTTACAGGAAAACGTCAACGAACTCTGAATCACCGACACCATAAAGGACCCCCTTTGAAAATATTCTAATTGGCGAGGACTTTCCACGGCAGGTTCAGGCTGTGAAAAATATATAATATAATTATATTTCATTTAATTAACCAACAGACGACACAAATTTTACTTTGCAAGTAATTTGTTTATTTTTAATGGTGTTTCTGTTGCCATGTTGCTCTTTTAAAAATGTCAAAAATGGACTTTGATAACACAATAAATACAAAGTGCCGTTGTTATTATTGTTATTCAACATTCTGTTATCACTATGACATATCAGAAATACAAATATTTCACTTATTTTTCGCAACAATAACGTATTTTCACTTAAATATTATACGAAACGCACATAGTTTGTAGCTAAAACTTTTAACACTAAAAACGCACCATTACGTTGCATGTTGAGTAGCGAAACTCAACGCCAAGCGCAAATCTCGATGCCAAAGCGAGGGGAATCGAACCCAGCACTTGCCGAGTTCACAGTCACATGTTTGTGCCTCTACGCCACGATTAGCCCCTCTGCGCCACGACTGGCTTTATTTTCATTTTAACATCTTCTTTTTCTTCAAATCATTTTCTTATAAAACATAATGTTAGGTAACAATTTTTTATTCTGTCATTCAGAAACATGAAGTGTTGTTCACTAGAACTTGAGACAGTAATTCCAGCTTACCCAGAGTTATGAAATAAATAAGTTATTAATCTTACAATATTTACATCATTCATTAAAGTTTGAGATCATTATGGCTCAATGGGACTGTGTCTTAACACGAGGGTCGTTGATTCAATCTCCACCCAGAAATTTATACTGTGATTACATTAGACCTAATAATTATTTATTAACTGTTTGAGGGCAGTCGTGGCCCAAGGGAACAAGAGTGTGACTTTAAATGAAATCGATTTTCAGCTCGAATCTCACTCGATTAATTGAAATATTTGATATTTTCATTTACTCGCTCTGATAACGAGACGATGCACCGCGTTGTGTTCCGCCACTCAATACGCAATGCATTTATAAGTTGGCAGAAAATGACGAGGGTCTAAGCAATATAAGCTGAAAAAAACATTTACCCGCTTTAGTAACACAAAATCCAGCGTTGAGATCCACCACATATCACGCAATTCAAGCCAACAGTAAAAAACAGAGTATCTTAACACTACTTTCCCTCTACTGTACTAAGAAAAGTTTAATTTTCATAGTAATTAAGATGTTATAATGCACTTTAAGAGTAAATAATAAAAAATCCATTCATATTTGACAGGTTGTTCTAAGCGACTGAATAGGTCTCTGCCGCCGTCCTGGAGACGGTAACGAGCTGCATTCACGTCCTCTGAATATCGACTGCCATAATCATCTACGTTAGTGTGTCTGTACGTCTGCGTTTTATAGGGATTTCTATTTATTTTCTTAGAACTTCTTTAGACTTAGAAATCTAAAATTTGTCATGTAAGTTAGGGTATGTTTTAAAAATCATTTGTTTATTAAATTCGGAAAAACTTTGCAATCAAAAGAAACTTCCATTGGACGCCACACGTGGCGCAAGAGTGCAAGAGTAGGGTGCGAAGCAAGCGGACAGTGGGGAACGGAGATATGTGATGGAAAAAGAGTGTATTACGATTAGATTCTGCCTGGTCTTCTATGTTCATCATTTAAAGTATTAAAACCAAACTAAAACTAATGTTAAATAACTAAAAAAAAATACATAGAGACATGTCTCAAAACGTCTGCTCCGTATACACACCCTACTTGTCTTGCTCACATCACACTCTCATATTGGCGTGCCGTCGCATAGACATTCTAGGTAAATATGCCTATGCTGTTAACGCTACCTTATACTTGGTGGAGTCATTTTTTTTACACACATTTTTCTCATTAGTAGTTATTTTTTAATGGCTTTATTAACCACTTTCAACGAAGAAGGTTCAATTCACCTCAGAAAATTTACTAAGCAAGAGTTTAAAGAGGTAAGAGGCAGAAGCAGATTTAGGTTTATCTTCGCGAACTGATACTGTTGGAAGGTCGTTTATAAAGTTTGAGGTACGGAGGATCCTCTGGAGGAGATGTATGACGAGGTTGATGACAATGGACGAGACCAAAGAGGTATGCAGAGACTGCAGCACTTGACCCGTTCTCTCCGGTGCTACCTTCTCTCCGTTATTTGCCGCCAAGAATAAACTCATTCAACCGTTAAACTAAATCAACCATAATAAACGAACAGAACTGAGTTCTGCTAAATCAATACCGACACCCCATTTTGATGCATCTCACGGGACCGAAATTAAGTGGAACGCTAAAGACATTAATTCTGAAAAGTCCTTTGAAATTTAAATGGCGGCGCATGGGTTTGAAATTTGTTAAACATTTTAAACTGCTACTTTTAACTGCCTATTAAGGGAAACTCTTGGAAACTCGTGATAACGTCCATAAATATTTAAATATTTAATTCAATGAATTGTGGTAAAGTATATTTAACATATTTAAAAGTGTTATTCCATTCTTTGGAAAGAAAAATAATTCTTGTGGAACGCCTTTCTGCGTTGAAATTTGCGTTTTCTAAAAAGGCACAAATGATTTGAAGATTTCAATAGACATTTCTTAGTAAGAACATCAAATAATATTAATGAAGTTGTTTCGTCGTTGAGCTACGCCATTCAACACACAATGTCTTGAACATTAGGCTGAAAGTGGAGAATGAAATGTATTGACATTAGAACAAATAATTAAAGTACTTTTTAAACAGGAATCAAACCTTTGACCTGCTTAGAAAAAGCATCCCCACTAAAGCGCAGTCTTGTTTATTACAGACTCAAAAACTCTGTTGTTTGCACAAACCTGTTCACAATATACTAAAACAGGGCGCGGCAGTAATTGAAAGTAATTTATACGACGCGAGGGGTCCCTTTCACGTGTCGTGACCAGAATTAAAGTTTAGGGACTAAATAATGGCGGGCAGTTCTCAACGTTTTTAAGGAAATATACGAGACACCTTAAGTAAGTAAAGTTTTATATTTTTGGCACATTGACAGGTAAATAAAGATTTTTTTTCATTTCTTTTCTTTTCGGCTTCACGCTGTATCCCTCACATATAGACAGAACCTGAGAAGCTAGTAAACCTTTTTCTTTACACATATCGTATTGTAACTTACCGGCGAACCCTACACTTTCATTTGCTAAATAAATCGAGGCAATAAAAATTATTGTTAATGTAAACATAAAAAGCTTAATTGGTGAGGCTAGTGTCAAGAAATTTGAAGGAAATTTCCTAGGTTACTCGTATTCGAGACAGACTATAGAGTAGTAGATCCCAACGGCCATGCTTGGGATTTTTGAAAACCACCAACTTCATAATAACAGCTTATAAAAACGATTATAATATATGTACATACATACATACATAATATATAATATTTAAATATATAATATAGAATACGAGCTTCTATATTCAGTTAAAGTCGAGTTGGTCAAGTATGGCTGATGAATAATTCAATGGACTGAACATACAAACCACTGATATGAGCAAGTGACAGTTACAACTTTATTAAGCTTATATTACACTAGCGAATGCTCGCGGCTTCGCCCGCTTGAACTTATGAATTCTTTCTTCGATAAGTGCACGGAATTACTTTCCTGCTTTTTGTACACGTTATATGCTTGCAGTGCACTTAAGATTTCTAACGAGAAAATGATTATTCAATTTAATCAAAGAAACTAAAAATCTAATCTGTTGTCTTTATAATTTTAGTGTTGATCGATGCGTCTTCCCCTCCACTCCCGCAGATTGACCAGCTAAACACAAAGTTCCCTCTGTCTACCCTGCTGTATGCGGGATACAGCGTGAAGCTGTTTTTTTTATACCCTTGTAAATATATCATATAGGTATAATATTTTTATATTCAGTTACATACACTTTTAAAATTAATCCAAGAACTCAAGGGACTGCACATGACAATTTTGTTACATACTGTTATAAGTTCGCAACGGTTGCCTTCAGTGAGCGTGAGCTGAATTGGAAAAGATTTAAACGCTTGGAAACGTCGAGAAAGCTTATTTCGTGCTTTTTATATGTTCTGGATTTCCTATTATAGTAAACTGAGTAAATACTGTAAGTACAACGGTTGTTCTTAGGAGTACATATTTGATTTTAATATTATACAAATATTCGCTGGCATCATGTTAAATTTTAAAATATTACGAAAAACATATAGGAGACACGTCATATATTTATTTGTATTTGTTATAGCGGCAACAGAAATATATCATCTTCGAAAATTTCAAGTGTATCACGGTTCATAAGATACAGCCTTGTGACAGACAGACGGATGGACGTAGAGCGGAGTCTTAAAATGAAAGGTTCCATTTTTACCGTTGGCTCGGAACTCTTAAAAGAAGCTGTAAGCATTTATTACTAAGTTATAATTTCAACGGAACCCACTCTTCGTGAGATCAGCGTCACCTCGGAAACTTAGAATGCTTTTCAGTTATATTCATTTGACAATGGGATCGAAAACGCAGGTAAAAGTTATTTTTTACTAAAGATAAATACCTGATGGTTCCTTAATTCGGAGATGGCTTTGATTGTAGGCAGCGTGACAGGTTTGCAACTTAAACAACGACAGCCGGCCCTGGAAAATATAATTGTAAAACTTTTGCTCCCGCTCATAACTAAGAAGATAAATATTTAATTTTAATAAAATTATGCGTAAAGTACATATATTTTAGTTTTCATAAATCAAAAATTAAATGATTCTACGTAAAATTTATATTTGTATTGGTTCTATTTTTATAAGTATTTATATATATGGCCAACAAATAATTAATTTATTCTATTTCACATTTACAAAATAAACGGTTGTCAGTTCAATTTTTCTCCAGGAATTACCACCCGCACATGACAGGGAAGGCAAAGAAATCTGGGAAGTTAGTATTTAGAGACTGTTCATATTAAAACACTTCTTATCGCCACAAGTTAGTCTGGTTAATTGTATGTAGTTAATTCTTCCGAGTGAAAATCAAACCCACAAATGTAGCGCTTACAGTCGCATGCTTGTGTTGTTGCTATAGATCGGCCTCAAACAAACTTTATCCACTTCGCCAATACTGACCTACTTTTTTTTTTGAGGTATCATTAGGAGACCCTACTCCGTACTTTAATTTCACAAACTTTAATTTCGCCGTTTCATGGTAAGAAATAGAAACACTTTGGTACGAAAATTTGTAATTATTATATATTACAATATTTTTCTGAAGTAATGTAGACTTTTTTGGTGATTTTTTGACATAGAAAACAATTTTTTTTAAATTAAAAAATTTTCTTACGTTAAATATAACTTAATATAATATGATTATAATATTTGGAGATTTTTTTGATATCCTAATCAAATCCATAAACTCGAGTTTCCACATTTTGAAAAGAAAATATATAATCGAGCTCCACTACTTTAAAATTTTGTCATTGGGTGAAGAACGGAGAGTCCATCTGCCTACATTAAAAAAAAATACCCAATTTATACTTCGCCCAAAATCGTATACTGAAGTAATGTAATGAAATTTAAAAACTTTTAGACTGTAGTCTAAAATCGTTTTTAAATTCCATCAAAAATGTCATCCAATTTTGCAGCGTAATAAATCCCCGCGCTTGAATTAGTAAGGTCGTCAATTTAACTTGAGAATTACACCGCGCCGCCACCCCGCGGGAGTTGTTGGTAAAAGCTACCAAAATCTTCTTTCTTTTTGGTTTTTGTATTGGTATTATCAAAATTTTTAGCTCATCGCCGATTCCAGCATATAACAGGATAGGGTTAGCCCGGTGTTAAGACCCCCGACTCCAAGAATTGCTGACAACGTAATATATGTTTTAAAAATACCAAGGCGAAAGCCTGGCGTTAAGTTTCGCCATTCAACACGCAACGCCTCGAAAAATTCGCCGGAAAATGAGGAATGGAGTATATTAAATAAAATTAAATAAGTAAAACTAAATTTCTTACTCAGAGACTCTTGAGTAAAAAAAACCAGCTAAAAGAACGAATCAAGTTTTAAAGAGTTCGCACTCTCATATATCCCAGATTAAAGTGTTCCAGGCGTTGAGTTAAAATAAAATAAAATCTAAACTGAACTCTTTCTTGAACTAAAGATAATACTAGTGTTAACAAGACTTAGAGAAGCCTTTTTCCGTTTCGTAAATTGCGGTGTAGACTGAAAACGAATGAATATTCTTTGTTGTAATATACAAACATTTTTTGGCTTCGCGCTGTATTCCACATGTGTCGATGTATGCAGAGAGACCCTTGTGTTCAGATACTCTGTTCTCCATTTATTAAAAGTTGTACAATCATGGGGAAATATATAAATAAATATAGAATATATTACAGAAAAATAAAAGTGGGAATGTCTTAATACTAGATTCTCTATGTCTACCCCGCCGTGATCGATTTTTATCGATCACTAATAATTAATTTTAATTTTAAAATTTTTCTTTCTGGCACTACTTTTACTCACACAAATGCAAAGTTCAGCTTATGCCTCGAGAACTGTACATTATTATAAAGAACTAACTTAAGCTTGTGAAATATTTAGAAGACTGCAAGTTAAGATTAAGCGCTGCATGTAAAACTTGTTTAAGTTTCCAAGATTGCTGTCTACCTCAGCGAGTTAATATTCTTGATAATATCCACTTGTGAGCTTTTTAGACAGAGTCTCACTGTAAACGCGACGGCTTTGGGTTCGATTCCCACTCGGATGATTTTTTATAAGATCAAGTCCGCCAATTAACGCAATTCCGACGATGCAACGCAATGGGAACCGAGTGTTTTAATACTAAGTATCTAATATATATAATCTTTGCCCCAACTACCTACACTGTTTCTTGTTTAAATGTGGCTGAATTGCAAGTTGCAAGTTTTGTATTTTTTTCAGCTTCACGCTGGATCCTGCTTGCAGCAGGGTAGGCAGAAGGAACCTAATGTGAAGACACTCCGTTTCCCACTTTCCGCCGAATTCTGGAAGCATTGCGTGTTTAGTAGCGGAACTCAACGCCGCTCTTTGCCTCGACACCTGAAAGATAAGAAGTTAACAAAATATTTACTTATACATATATATTTGATTTGAAGAGTAAACAATCACATTTAAAATCTCTTCCGTTACAAACAGTGCACAGTCATACCAACGAATCGTAGAAAGCTGAAATTTGCTCCCTTGTCGTCAAGGGACTCCTGTGTCAGAGCTCGAAAAGCATTAAGAAAAATTTTCTCTAAATTCTCACGGGAAAAGGGAAAACGAAATAGTCTATTAACCAAGTTGCAAGCAGCCACTACTAATAGTAAAACTAGTATACCAGTATTTTATGGCTAAAAAGCCAACTCTATTCAGTAGAACGACTAACCTATTGGCTTCTTAGGAACAGCATCTCTGTATACTCCAATCTATTAAGTAAAATGGCTCTTTCCCATGAATCAAATTCACTAATTTCCACTCGGGTGTAAACGCTTTGTCTATGGACGCAGCACTTTGATATTTTATCTTTGAATTGACACTCGTTTTGAAATTCAAATGCGTTCATTTGTTATGCGAACCGCAGGCTTTTAACATGGCGCAAAGGGTGGATTTAAATGATTCCCTGTATATAGCTGGACATCACTACTATTGGCAGATGACTGAATGTTCCGAGAATATTATCATTTTAACTCATCCTTTCTTGTACCAAGTAGTTAAAAAAAATAATTTAAAAAAAAAATCACAATTTTTATCATTACTTTTTCTCAAAAAACTCCGGACTTGAGTAGTCTTCATGACAGCTACAAACCAGTTTTCTTAGAACGTATATAGGTCCAACGATTTCCAAGAGGTGCGGATTCTAATCCCACTACGTGCAAATTGTTATACGTTTTCTAAATAAGTAATTTTGTTTTTCCAAGTGTGGAAAAACACTTTAAAAAATAATAATAATACAAAATACATGTCTATACACATTATATACAGGTGTCAGGATTTGTGCGGGCTAACGCGCGACGTCGCCTCTAATGACTATCGGACGTCCGGATCAGCGCTAATGGCGCTGCAGAGATGTATTTGACAATACAATATATACAATCTTATTTATATATAAAGCATTAATGTATTTACAGGACAAAATATTACAAAGAAATGTATATATATATATATATATATATATATATATACAAGTATACCTATTTATATATAAACGTTTAATCAATTTCAAAATCGACACTGCGTCATTTGGCAACAATGAATATTCTTCAGGAAAATTTAATAAATACATTTTATGGATCATTTATCAGGACAGGCACCAGGCAGGATAAAGTAGGACATCTTCATGCTGATAGCGATGGCTTTTCGTCTCGTAATTAATCACGCCGTGAAATTAGCTAAGCGAACGCTGTGTTGTAGGTAGTACGTAGATGTAAAAATCGATTTTTGAATTTTGAAGAAAATAATTAAGTATAATGTGCTCTCTTTAGTTATTGTGAATATTTCTTACATACATGTTGTAAACTAACTATAAAGTAACAATAAGACGATTAACATATAGTTTTAAGATACTGTCACATCACAAATTGTGTCAAAACAGTTCTAATAATAATAATCCATATCTATATTACACAACATTTCTTACATATTCTACTTTAGTACTACATATTTTATTTTTAGTATTAAAATATTCTTAACAACACTACAATAATACGATAAACGTATAGTTTTAACATACTTGCACACGCAACGTCTCGAAAATGACACTGAAAATAGTGTCCAATGACTAGATTTCCTCCGCTCATCTTGCTAATAAAATGTGAAACTAAGAAAATTATAAATATTTCTACACAAACGAATTATTGCAATCTAAAAACAAAAATGATTTCCCATAAACTTTCCCATAAAAGAGAGAAACAAAAATTATATTAAATTCTCGAACAGAAACTAGTTTTGGTAACACACGAGCGTCGCATCATTTAGTTATGTAACGTTGTTAAATCCTAATGCGCTTTGGATGGATTCACTTTGAGTGAAAAAGTTTGTGAATTAATGCAAGTGCTTGTGTCGTCTCTATGGAGAAAACTGGTTGTTTTTTTTTTAAAAAGATCGTTGGATTATTTGTGGCCAGTTGTGGCGTGGGAGCACAAGCGTGCGACAGGCTGTAAGTTCGATTCCTAATTCAAGAAATTAATTAATAGTTTTATACTGTTCTTGTAACGAGAGAAAGCAAAATGAAGAGTGAAAATATGTTAATGGGAATGTTTGTACACTAGGCACACTAGATTCTCAGATTCACTCTGGAGACCCTGCTATGTGCGGGATATAGGAAATTGAAAAAAATATGAAATATCTTCAGATGTTTGCATATCTTTGGTTCGCATAGAACTAAAAAATATTAAACTAGAAGAAATACAGATACTTTTGATAAAATATTTGTGTTTGTACTTCTTCTATTACGTATTCATGAAAGAAACTAACCTCAGAAAGCTGTAGAATTTATATTATTAAATATTGGTATTGGAAAATTGAACTGACTACATAATGAAATAGTATTCAACTACGCAGTACCGTACAACGTGGTCCTCAATTTTTCTATTCTACAATCATTTTACAAGTCATTATTTAGGGCTGATATTTATTTCCGCATTGTTCCAACTGCCGTATAATCGTCGTAGAACGTGGAACGGTGTGACAGTTATGTAGAGAAATGGCTTGAGGACGTAGGGGACGCTATGACATATTACGCGAGTAATGTTTTAAAAGAATGATGAATGAGGCCTACTTTGCAATCACGACATCATACAAAGTGGTGAATTGTTAGAAAATTGCAGCTACATTTGTATATTCGGTGACTTAGATGGGCTTATTAAAAAAACCTAAACATAGACCTAAATATTTGATATTAATTTCAGCTTAATACTGCCAGATAAATCCCATACAGGATCCGTTTTTACATTTTAAGGTACTTTTGTACCTGTAGAAAATAATACTACCTGTACTACCTGTACTATTTTTCAGATCTAAAAAAGAGAATCGAAGTCACGATCCGATTGTGCTATCGAGCTTACAGTCTGTGAGAACTGCAACAAATTTGTATGATATATTCATTCTTGTTTACTTTTTCTTTCTTTTCAATTTCCTTATTGTACTGAAAATGTATTAAAAGATTTCTAGTGAATTTTCTATTTGATTTGAATTGTATATATCTAAATAATATAAAACATAAACAATCGTTTTTGCTTATTAACCTCACGCTGTATATTGCAAATACCATTTTTTTTTAAAATACTCCATTCTGTCCCATTTTCGAGACATTGCGTGTTGACTAGAGGAATTCAACGCCGCGCTATGTTTAAACCGGATCTAGAAAATAAAAATAGTACATTCCCATGAGTTGGAATCAAACCTGCCGTTTACAGTCTCACATAAAACATGAATTCAACACCACGCATTGTCTCGTCACAACAGCGCGGAAATGAAATTAATGAATTCCCTCGAATTGTATTCCAACCCACACATGTTTACGTGAGCATGTATGTAAAAACTAAGATTATAGATGCATAGGTGCTAGTCGTCGATATCAACCTAAAGGAAATTAGCTCCCAACCGCGTTTACCGCAGAGTTGAGTGAACACGTGTTCTAGAGTCACTCAACATTAGTACTGGTGGTATTAGTTGGTTATTTGGCCGCCCTCTGCCTTGTTACCTGATTTCCTCAAACCCACTACCCTCGTGTTCCACACGCTGATGCCACTAGGCTACAATAGCCTTTAACATATTAAATTGGTTCGAATAACAATGGAAAAAAAAAACAGAGAACATATTAATCAACGTCAATATGCAGCAGATATTAAAAGAAATCACTTAACGTTCCGAACAATGTGCCTCTGTGTACGAAATAATTAAACGGCCGATATATCTCTTTAATACCATTGGTGGGGTGTAAAAAAAAGAGAAATTGGCGTATTTTTCTTTCGTTAAAACAATAAAAAGTAAAAAGTATTAGGTATCGATTTTGTTATTTATGAGTATAAAGTAGGAGTATAACACGGAGTGTCTTAACACTAGGTTTGCTTTGTGTGTTTACCCTGCGATATACGAGATACGTGAAGTTAAGAAAGTAAGTTCTGTACTCCTTTTATTTATTTTGATTTCTTTCAGCTTTATCTGGAAGGATATCTATCGCCTTTTTGGACAGTTCTTAATAAAATTTACATTACAGAAGAGAAAGAAGAAGAAGAGGCCAGTCGTGACATAGGGGTGCCCCACTCTGTACGGAATATAGCGTGAAGTCAATTTAAGAAAAAGAAACTTAAATTTTAATAAAAATAGATAAAAAAAAGTTAAATGACTTTCATTCTAAGCTGCTGAAGTTTAAAAGCCCTTGCTATCTCGATTATTTGTAAAATCAGTCACGCGAGTAAAAAGTTATAGATGGCGAGCAACGTCGTGGTGACGTCACTTCCTGTACTCAAAACATCATTAATATTGTTCAACGGCAATGCCAAGAAACTTGCGCCAAGAACCAAGATGCGCTCAACATGTGTTTTAATTGAATTTTATAGATTTATTATCATGGAGGCCGTTGTGGCGCACTGACTTGTTATCATTTCCCTGCTCTGATAGACGAAGCGCGGCGTTGAGTTTCGCCATTCAACACACAATGTCTCGAAAAATCGGCGGGCATGGGGGACGGAGGATTTTAACAATAGGTTCCGTCTGCCGACCCTTATATGCGTGAAAACGCGTGAAATTTAAATAGATTTGAAGGACAAACTTATATTTAAAGCTTCACGAAAAAAGGAATGCCTTTTTATGTTATTTTTCACTCCCTTATTTGCAGTGAAAAAAATAAAATCAATTTGGAACATCGCGTGGAGCATAGCATACAAGAAAATGAAAAATAAAAAGGATACATTTTTTATAATATATTTTAAGGAAAACTTTATGGAAGCAAATAGCTTATTCTCAACTAATATAGAAATTATATAATTATTAAAGGGTGTCCTAACACAAATTTATAAACGAAATATATGTTAAATAACAAAAAATATTTTTATATTTCAGACCACAGGCTAGATATTCTATAAATAGAACAGTTTTTTTTTTCAGTAGAATTGATGTAAACAATAGCACAATAGATGAGACAAGAGCAATAATTGGTTCGGAAGCTTCCAGCCTTGTGGGGCTCAAGCCCTCTTAGCTAATAAAGCTTACCGCCTGCACTTTTATACTGAACGTTTTTACACTTGACGATACGATATTATATACCTTGTTGTGAGAGTGTGAGAATGGAGTGTTTTGACTCCATTGAAATCACGTTTGGTGGATCTACTTAGGTTTCGTCTGGGTTTTTGTGCATAGTATCGGTTTCGTCCGCCGCTGCAGCTGCACAGTACCCACGGTAGCGGTCTGCGTTAACTGCATTTCCCTGCGACAAAAAAAATCAAATAAATTTAATATGTTTAATTCCTATAAATTTTAACTTTTCGCAATTTTTCTTTTATCTGTGCTTTACATTGCTTTGTACCAAATTTCACGATTCTGAGTTCAGGAGATTTGATTCCCTTGCGAGTTTAGAAAATTTGCTGATATTATGCAGTTTAATTCTTTCAAGTCAAGCGTCAAGGGACATTAGACTTAAGCACTAACTCCACGAGCACGAGATCCTGAGAAAAGGGATCTTGACAGACGGACGGACAGCAAATGATACTATGAGGGTTCCGTTCTTTCCTTTAGATGTACAGAAACCTAAAAAGGTGAATATGGAACTCAAATATCTTAATCTAAAACAAAACTTACTAATAAATATTATTTTTGAGTAAATACGAATATATTTGCTGGTAAAAAATTGCAATAGAAAAATGGCTTGTTAAATTAGTTGCTGACTAAATTTCAAATCAGAATTTTGTCATAGATGGCATATAATGGCGAACAAGTGTAGGTATTAAATATGTACCCTTAGTTAACTCTGTGTACTTTTATAAATCTAATGATCGCAAAATAATCTCAATTAATATTAATTTATTTACATTATTCTTCCTACTGGTACTTAAATCTACCGTCATAAAATTTTATATTATAATATATAATACAGATAATATATTTGTTCAGTGGCCGACATGGCCGTGTCGTCGACGTCTCGTGATGTCAAAACTAAATACCGCTTGAGTAATCTGTTCTCTCATATTTTTTGTAGGGAAGATTAACCGAACGTTAAGCACATTGATACTTACCTACTGAAGAACCATCGATCTTCTTCATGAGTATTTATTTGGAGTCGTCAATTTTTGATGATTGGTTGAGTTGATAATGGTATGGAGCATATAGCAGGGTAGACAAATGGAGCCTAGTGTTAAGACACTCCATTCTCCACTTTCCGCCCA
Source organism: Heliconius aoede (assembly GCA_037355905.1). NCBI lineage: Eukaryota > Metazoa > Arthropoda > Insecta > Lepidoptera > Nymphalidae > Heliconius > Heliconius aoede. The sequence goes on from JBAIZZ010000017.1 coordinate 429,693, forward strand.
ATTTACGACACCCGGTAAATAGTCGTCTTTGTGGTGTCGCAGTGGTAGTGTGTCACTCTGCCTCCACTGCTGCCCAAAATTTCCTTATACGTCCTCATTCGTAGCCTTTTTTTCACTGTATCGCTCATTTTTCACCCATTTTATAGATTTCACATCTTAGGCGTAGCCCAACGCCGCACTCTATTTCACCGAACTTAGTAAACGAAAATAATATGAAATATATTATCCTTATATAAAATTTAATTCATTAAATTTCTAGATGCTCTAAATTTTGCTTTTAGCAAAAATAATCGAATAACGCTTTTAACTTTTGTAAAGTAAATGCTTTTTGTGGGTGAAGGTGAAGTTTGGCGCTTAATAAAATTATGAAGTCAGTGACGTGGCTGATTACTTTATAGAAAGTGATTTTTTATAGAAGGGATCGATTTTATGTAGGACGGCTTGTAACTAATGTGAATTTGACCCACTTGTGTCATCATGAACCTTGTGGGGAACGGAGTGTCTCAACACTAGGTTCATAACTTAGATTCTTAACTTAGGTGAAGCTGATTTTCATTCGATTTTTAAATCTAATAGAATCTTATTTTTATGTAAAAAAAAACAAGCCTTTGCAACAATAAATACATAAATAACGTAAATAGAATCACGACATTACGACTACCGACCCGCAGCGTGTTACAGTTGACCTAACACGTGATTTAGAGTTTATCCCGACTTTACAGTTATACCTCTTTAATGGAATTTATTTTGGCACCGGCGTGGTACTATAGTATGTATTTGACTGTACGCAATAGGTGCAAGTTCGATTTTTATTTGAGATACCTATTGTGTATTATATTTGAAATACTCTTGATTGTTCACTTCACGAATAAGATACTTTACAAATACAATTGGACAACATACATATGAAAGTATTTCCTTTATTTCATTTTTTTGCGTGTTGGGTGACGAAACTCAAAGCCGCACTTAACGCGATGGGAATCGAATCCACACAGAACCCACTACACCTATTGATATTCACACTGTTGAATACAACGTTTATTTAAACCGACCACCATTGAAACTGAGTCATCTATTATTAATATATTGTAATGCTATTGTAAATGCTTGTTCTACCTTCAGAGAACGGTAAAGTTAAATCGGTCGGCATCCGCGAGTTTCCGAAGGCTTAATTCCGTTTGGTCGGACTTCGGTCTAAGTTAGTGCATATGCTGCACAGCCTCCACCTGTGCTTTGAACAATATGTATTAGTGAACTTGGGCTTAGTATATTATATCAATAAATTGTTTGAGATTCAGATTTATTTTACAATTTTTTCACTAAATGGAAACAATATACAAAACCATTTTTTTTCTTACAACGGCCGATTTATATTCGGTGGAAAATGGGGAACGGAGTGTCTTAACGCTAGGCTCCCTCTGCCTACACTGCTGTGCCGTATACAGCGTATGTATGAAGCTGAAAGACAGGGAGAGCGGAAAGGGCAGACTTACATAAAGGTATATTTTCAGAAAAAAAAGTGCAATTGTAAAAATTATATAAAATAAATTATGGTTTCTGTTTTAAATAAATAAATAAGTACACAAGAGAGAGAATAGAGACACAAAAGTGCTTCGATTCCATTTATGGGAATGAAATATTTATTAAAGCTTATTGGGTGGATTGGATACAGCGTGAAGCTACAATAAATGATAATAAGCTAAAAGTAGATGTAATTAAAGCGTGTAATCACTTAGTTTTCTTAGCAAGTAATCAAACGACACTTACACCAGGTTTAATGCAGCCATTAAAAACGATTGTGCTTAAGACGGCCGGGACATCCTTTTATCGCCTTATTCGCAGTTCGAGATAACGTAATTTGCATTGAATCGTTTAAAATATATTTTTTTATTCAAGTCCGCTCTTTTTAAATGTTCAAAAGGCACAAGTTCATGTCTTCACTCTGGTAATGAGATTAAACGCGGCGTTGAGTACCATCACCTAACACGCAATGACTCGAAGACTGAGCGAAAAGCGTAGAACAGAGTATCTTAACAGTAGGTTCCTCCTGCCTACCCTGCATTACAGAATGAAGCTAAAAAATATATGATGCCATAACTAGAAGACTGAAGTAGTTCAGGAGTCAAAAACAGAAAAATACAACACAAGGCTGTTGTCTTCAGTGGTAGGCTTTTAAGGGTCATCGACCCCTAACACTTAAAAACCAACTAAGTTACAATCTCATTACCTATAACCACAAAGCACCACCGACCACTTCTTAGGCTCCTGTCAACGACTCTTGACAGCTAACCTTATTTCCGTTGCGGATGTGACATTGCCAAAGGCCAGGCTGATTAATGTTTATTTGATTAAGATCAGTTTTTAATGGCGTTCATTCCGATCAGACTAATGGCCTATCTGAACAGCAATTTCCTGTTCCAAAAATCTTTTGTGCTGATAGCTCCGCATATATAATTACTTATTTGTTGAACAATTTTCGTAGGAATTTTGGATATTTTATTTTAATTTAGTACTCGAGGTAGATGTGGCCTAGGAGCAGAAGCGTGCGACTGCAAACGCGACGGTAGAAGATTCGATTCTCACTAAATGGAATGAAATATTAAACGTTTTCTTCTCCTAACTCTGGTAAAGCAATATTGCACCTGCCCTGCAATATATGAAAATATGATATAAAAATCGAACCTACGACTATTTAATCTATTTGGCATATGCCTCATGGAAATTTCAGTTGGTATGTATTTTAAACAATAATTTAACTTTATGCGTAATAATGTTTCATTCATTGGACTGAACATCCTGCGACAGCTGGTGCTCCACCAAATGTGGAAACGTGTTAATAAAATATATTATAATATACTCGTATATTACTTACAACCACAAATTTCGTATATTAGAGTAAATTAGATCATTGAAATTATCAATATTTTATAAATTATAAAATATTTTTAAGTATTTAATATTTAACATTACAAGACTTTTTAAAAAGCTTCACGCTTTATTAATCGTTGGTTACCGACAGAACGGAGCGCCAAAGCGTCGGCCACTGTCATCAACCATCGAAGACGTCTCCCGTTGACTCTCTTTTTATTAACTCTTGCTTGAAGACACAAAAAAGGCATTTAAAAGTCATTTAAAAAAATATTAGAAAGCCATTATCGATGATGTTCTTTTTCTATTATTAAGACTAAGACTAAGACAGACTAAGCAAAGCAACCGTGTGTTAAGACGAACCATTTTCCGTTAAGGGGCGGAGTTTAACGTCGCGCTTTTGTGCAAAGCAGAAAAGTGAAAATAGTAAAAAAAAAACATTATAATTAAAAAGAGACAATTTTCATTATCACGTTTTGCTGGCATACACTGTCCGTATTCTTTTATATTAATATTTTCTTTTTCAAAAATAAAAATCAAAATTTAATTTCAAATTAAAAAAAAAAGATCAGCTTCACGCTGTATATAATTTCACAATACATACAATATTATAAAAATTAAAAAAAAAATCCTATTCACAAAATAGATTTCGCAGATTAATTTCACAGAACACCGCCTATAGAAATGACGGAGCGCAACGTTTACAGCTGTTGCTCGCAACGCCGCACATTCAATGAAACTGGAATACTCCACATTCAGACTATTTACATAGCAAATAGCTCGGTTCACTTCTAAAAACTACAATTTGAGGGAATTTCAACTATTTCGCTTTGGAAATACGAATTAATCAAAAGATTGGTTGAATTTTTGGAACGGAATATATAATTTTGCTGCAATATGAACTAAAATCTAACATGAAATGTGCATGAGAGCGTTGAAGTTGATGAAGGCTGTGCATTTTTTTTAAATAGTTTAACAGTATTTCAAGTAATTTAAGTATTTTAAATATTTGTACAGTGTTATTATATACTTAAGAACACATATAATAATTTGAACTTAATTGTATAGGAACCTACGCCTCTTTTAAGCAAGAAAGCTTTTTAATCAAGAAAAGATTGAGAACCTCTGAATTATACTTACATTACATATATTATATGTTAATATAAATTTTCGCCTAGCACCATTAGCTAATTGCAATGGACCACAGCTTGCGGCGTCAGCTTTTAAAATATAGCATGAATTTTAAATTAAATTATGTTTGGACGATGGCGAGTGCGGTCGTTTTTTAAAGCTAATATTTATATTAGTATTCGATTTGATTAATATCGATTTTTAATTTGTAAAAAAGTCAAGTGCTGCTCTGAGTGGTGTCATTAATAATTGGCATGGCATGTCCAAGTGTTTACTTTTGTCAGAATTTCTTAGGTTCTCGCGTGTAAAGATTGACGCCTTTGTAATGTGGTACTGGAAGCGGTTGTTGAGAGAACTGTTATGTATGAAAGACAAAGTACACTCAGCTCGTTTATTATCACAATTATTATGAACATATATAAATAGATCAAATACACATTGAATGTATAATTTTATAAAACTTGAAATAATACCATCTATAAAAGCAGAAAGAACTACATTCGCTATAAGGTAATTAATAAAAGCTTTAATAATATTATAGTAGAGGGCGCTACTACGATAAAAGTAACAAAAATATTCATCTAGAGTTAAGTGAATCTGTAGAAGAGAAAGCGCGGCGATAAAGTTTAAAATTGTTTAACTTTTAGTAGTATTTTTGTTTATTTCTTTGCGTTTATATTTCCATTTTTCTTCGCTCTGGTGTCGCGGCAAAGCGCGGCGTTGAGTTCTGCCACTCAACACGCAATGCCTCCAGAATTCGGCAGAAAGTGGGTAACGAAGTGTCTTAACACCGAGGTTCCCTCTGCCTACGCTGCTGTGTGCGGGATACAGCGTGAAACTAGTATTTTTGTTGTAGTACGTGCTTACGTTATTGGTCTATTCGTAACTCTGACACATGAAATACAGGTATGGCTATGTGTGGATGTATAAGTTCTTTTGATATAGGTTACAAATATTTTATCCTATATGCTGTTCCGGTAAAAGGGGCGCTGACACGTCCCAGGTGGAAGCGTGAACTAAATATACAAATATAATTAAAATGTTTATTAGATTATAAAACATATTACAAAACTACTTCTAAATTAAAAATACCAAAATAAAATTATTTTGCAAAAAAAAAGCCAACGGCACGCGGTGTTCCCAGGCGGTCACCCATCCAAGTACTGACCGCGCCCGACGTTGCTTAACTTCGGTGATCGGACGAGAACCGGTGTGTTCAACGTGGTATGGACGTTGGCGACACTTTAACTTAAATCATTGATTTGTTCATATAACATGGTCTGAAGTTAAAAGAAAAAAAATTGATTGAAATTATCTTCACATCCTGTCTCTCCTTTCTCTCATTGTAACCGCCCTATTAAAATATACATATTTCTTTAATTAAAATTTGTATTCACCACATCTAAATATTGTAATTTTTAAGACGTAAACGGAATGGAATTACAAATATCGTTTTCCCGTTTTCATATAAATTTCTAGAAATCCTCTCTTAGTGCTCCCCCACACTCCCTAATCTAATAAAATACCAAATATAATTTTGCGTTTCGAGTAGTTTCGTCAGTGCGTTGTTGATCAGTGATTCAGAATCAACGGTACGTGGCAAGATAGAGGGTATAGAGGGAACCTGGGAACCTAGTGTTAAGATTTTCCGTTTCCATCAAAGCATTTTTGCACAGTTACATGCTAAGAGTGGCCTAACTCAACGCCGTGTCTTTCTACACAAAATTGAAGTTATTTGTATAAAGAATTATTTTCAATTATTTCTTCATATTAATTATTGAATGTTATCTCTGTAAATATTAAATTATTACAGTTTCTTACATTTATATCACTAGGCAGCTATTGTGAAATACGTTATCGTTATCATTGTGAAGTTAACCTTATAACCCGGAGATACGCTGTTTTATAAGTCACCTGAAAAATTAATTTTACTATATATCAAAATAATACAATAATTAATACCACTTTAAGCGCAGCGTTAGATTCTGCCAATAAATAAGGAATGGAACACTTATTTACTCTACGATACCACAACATAACATTACATTATTAACAATACGTGTTAAAGACAAACTTAATATTTTTCTTTACTTTTACTTATCAAAATTTTAACGTTTTTTTTTTTTAAATATTCAAACACTAATTGAGAATCTTAATAGTAGTCTTGGTCTTAGGCAGGCGTTGAGTTCCGGAAACACGGACGGAGTGTCATAACACTAGGTTCCTCCTGCCAACCCTGCCTATGCGGGATACGTGAAGCACTGGCATCATCAATTTTGTATGACTGTTGTATTTTACACACACAAATTTTTGGGTTCAATGCCTCCATTTTTCTTTAAATAATCTAATACAAGGATATGTTTTGCCGCCAATCTGCCCAATAAAGGGCAAAAGAATCACTAAAATATATAATTAAATTATTCAATTGAAATATATATCAATATTATGTACATATTAATATAATTAAATCATTGTACAGCACGATTAGTTGCTTTATCACAATCGCGTGTCCGCCTTGAACCAGAGCACACGTGTTTAATTTATTACAAGAAATTATTTAAATAATAAAAATAATTATTAATAATATTTATATTTTTTATAAAATAATAAGAATATATAATAAGAAAAATGTTGCGTCCTATTTTCCATCTGTCTGTGGTAGCGATAAATTCGTTTGTTTTGTGCTACGATCAGTTATACATAGATCTTCCAATGCCTTATAAAGCCATGGAAAGTCTGCCTCTACGATCTAGAAGCGTCTTTTTAACCATTTGGTGTCTTGTGAGTATATTTTTTTTATATCAGCTTCACGCATTATCCCGCAGGGCAACAGATATCTAGTCTGTCAAGACACTTTTGTTTTCCGCCCAAGTTCGAGACATTGCACGTTCAATAACAGCAACTCTTCGTTCTGTCTTGCCCTCACCAGTGGGGTTCGAACCCACACCCATCATATATTAACCACGATAGTTGTGGGTCAATTAATATACTAAAGAACAAAAAGAAGTTATTTTATTATTAAAAACAAAAAACATTGCATTTAAGGCGCAAAAAGCAAATTAAATAGCAATTATGCATTTTTGTATTTCTCCGTAAAATGCATGATTTTTATAATATTTTAAAAATAAATTTACATTTTGAGATTAGAATCTTAAGTATAATACATATTTAAATTCTACATACAACAATATTAGAGGCCGTCGTTGTGCAGTGTCACAAGGGCCCGCAAACGCGACGGTTGTGGGTTTGATTCCCACTCGAGGAAGTGAAATATTTCTTTACGTTTATATTTCCATTTTTCTTCGCTCTGGTGTCGCGGCAAAGCGCGGCGTTGACTTCTGCCACTCGACACGCAATACCTCCAGAATTCGGCAGAAAGTGGGGAACGGAGTGTCTTAACACCGAGGTTCCCTCTGCCTACCCTGCTGTGTGCGGGATAAAACGTCAATATTACATCTAAATCTGGACCAAATATTAAAAACGATCACAAGCTTATTTCAAAAGAAACATTTAATTATTATTTTTAATATTTCCTCGTGTATGAACGTCCATTACTAGAACTACTTTGAATAGTAGCGTTAACTATATACTCTGTGGCATGTTGATAATATAAGTTGTTTTTAAATGTTACATCCGCAAAATGATAAGAATTATATGTGATATTTCATTGTTTTTTAAAAGCTCATTCGGAAATATGTTGTTACAGATCGTTTTAATTCTTGAATTAAAATGTCTTTAGTTTGTAGAGAAAACGTAATGAAGGTTTTATTAAAAAAGTTCGGTCACAGCGTAAATACATAATATATATAATATAGATATTGAGAGATACACCCTACGATGTAAGCAAATTTTACAAATTAACTTTTGTGATCACAGAATACTTACGTTATTTAGTATATTATTTAATATATTATTTAGAATAGTAAATTATCATATAGACATACGGATCATTAAATATAAAAAATAATTATGGCAATTAAACGAACAACTAATTGGCAAATAGATATGATACGTTCTTGAATAGGTTCCTCGGGCAATGTAGATGTGATATCTTATTATTGGTTAGGAAACGGAAATAACGCTATTTTACTTTCTACTTTATAAGTAGCGACCAGCCTTATTAATATAAATTATATTAATATAATTAATATATATTAATATAATTGACAATATTTAATTCTCAATATAAAAAAAACAATCAATTTTTCACGCTGTCTCCTGCACACAGCAGGATAGACAGAAGAAACCTAATGTTAACGTAGTGTAACTCCGTTACCTAGTATTTGCCGAATTATGGTAATATTGCGTATTTTATTTATAAATGTAAATGTTCTGTGTATATCCTGCATTTTATTGTCAGAAAAAAAATTATACCTATGGAAAAATACAGATTACCGGTATTCAATATTTGTGTAAAAAATTGTCACCGTTGAAGGTTTTATAATTAAATAATGCTAATTTCTTCAACCTTATACGGCGTCATTGAGTCATGTTAATTAAATGTTCAATAAAGATTATCAAAAAGTTATTAAAACAATATTCATTAACAGAATTTAAAAAAATGTTCCATTCCTTTTTATTATATTATATATATTCAGTTTTCTGAAATTCTATACAAGGACATCTAGAGGTTTAACTTAGTTACGTAAAAACAATTACGTATTTTATCTTAATAAGGTAGGTACACCTTTTTCTTCTTACTCATCAAGATAATTATGCAAAAATCGGTTTTTGCTTATACAAATATAAATAATATAAACTATTAAAATATAAATAATATATATAAAGGCAGAAATATAAACTAAAGAATCAAAATAATAAGATATATAGGTAAACTATAAACTATTGTTATTCATTCGCAATCAAGTCAAGGACAATAACCACAATTAATTATAGTTATACAACGTTACGATTCTGTTACGGGTCAGATATTATGTAATATAATAATGACAATTATTACTATTATTTATATAAGTGCGAACGAGGCCAGCCGAGGCAATTATATATTATAATTTCTTCGCTGCAATGCAACAGACCCATAAGGGTTTTTAGACATGCTTATGGGTCTGCTCAGAGTTGCTTATCCTCCATTTTGTTTTTTTAATCGTTCGTTTTATCACATTTATTTTATTAATAAAACTAAATTAATTATATAAATGTGTGTAACACAAGATATATTTATAAAACAAAGAGGTTGACTCTTGTCAAAAAGCTTTGTCAACTAGCTCCTATGTAAAAACACTCATTATATCACAAACATT
>JBAIZZ010000017.1:438962-462365 GCA_037355905.1 Heliconius aoede
CTTTTTATTCTTTTTCTCACTTCTCTGTTAATTATCATCCCATAAAGTTCCAGATACATTAAAAAATCATACTATGTTTGTTTACAGGGATAACCTAGCAACCATAGGTATAGATACTTTCTCTGTTTAATGTATCTCGGTATAACCCTGTATCATTATACAGCATTCTGTATCAGAGGAAATCTGCAAACCTAGTGTTGAGATAATGTACTATCCGCCGTATTCTGGAGATATTGAAGGGCGGAACTCAACGCCGCGCTTTTGCGTCGGTTTTAAGTATGTACTAATTTACTACACCTTATGTATAAACATAATATTTCATATAAACGTATCATTCCATGATCATATTTGCATTATGTTTCCTATAAAATAAAATATATAGCTCACCTTCATATAACCTTGAAAGAATGAAACGTTTACCAACCGAGTACCTTGTCGTACAAACTATCTATGTATTAACACAACTATGAATCACGACTAAGTATGCTTGCACCGTCATATAATGCGTATTTGCATAGTGAATCTCTATAATAATAGATTATTTGATCATAGAAGTATTTAAAAAACAATAAAACAAAATAAAAATAAAATAAAAAGCCTTTTATTTCTTTATTTATTTATTTATAGCCTTAATTAACAATTAATTATTAATATGTTATCTAAAAGTAAACTTAATAATGTTGTGTACAATAAAGAGTTATCTTAATACGTAGTTACATAAATTGAGTATCTTTTCCATTTTTATTGACACCGGTGACTTAATTGTCTTGCGTTCCCGCAAAGGCCTCCCCTAAAGCTTGCCATTTTCCCCTGTCATCGGTTAACCTCCTCCAGGTTACTCCAGCTGTTTTCCTGATTTCGTCTTCCCATCTTGTATGTTGTCTCCCTTTTCTCCTCTTGTTTTCCCTTGGTCACCAATCAGTTACATCCTTTGCCCATTTCTCCTCTCTACTCCTCATCATATGTCCTGTCCACCTCCACTTCAGTTTTCTAATGCAGTAAGTTACGTCGCTGACTTTGGTTTTGCTCCTTAGAGTTTCCAGTTTTACTCTGTCACTTAGCTTGACATTAAGCATGCTCCGCTCCATACTATGCTGACAGGTAGCTAGTTTACTCATATTACGTTTGGTTAGGCTCCATGTTTGGCAACCATATGTCATGACCGGTAAAATACATGAATCGAATATTTTTTTCTTTGCCCTCATTGGTATCTGTGGATTTTTAACCACTTCTTTAAGGGACCAGTATCTTTTCCATGCTAGCTGTACTCTATTATTTATCTCTTTTGTTGTAAGGTCCTGAGTTGATATAATTTGTCCAAGGTACGTATATTCTTCCACATATTCGATGTTGGTGTCTTTTACTGTGATGGGAGTTTTGTAGCGGTTCGTCATTAGTTTTGTTTTTATAGAGTTCATTGATGACTTCATGACTTTTATTTCTTGCATACTATTAAAACAATAACTAAGTCGTATAAGGTCTGGCCTGAGGTGCATGCCCTGTGGGCCCTTCCATTTAGTTACCCTGCCGGTCCACCTCTCGTCCGTTAGTCTCGCCACGTGCCCTGCCCACTTCCACTTTAACAAAGCTTAAAGCATCTTTAGCTTTAGACGAATCACGTCTAATTTCGGTGTGCCGAATTTTTTGGAGCTTTTTAATTTTCAGCATGCTTGGTTCTATTCCACGTTGGCAACTAGTTATTTTACTTTTTACTTTCGTAGTATATTTCCAAGTTTGACACGCGTAGGTAATAGCGCGTAGGTCCATACTTTCGTTTTTACTTTAAATTGTGGTACGGTAGTGGAAAACTTAGAATACACTTCGGAATTTTATTATCCACCACTCAATTAGCAATATCTTAAGACTAGATTCCCTCTGCCTAACTTGTTGTGGTATACAATGTGACGCTGAAAAAAAAATGTACCTACTTAGACCAAAAAAAATACAATTTAAGTCATTCATTTTTTAAATATTTAACAGTTATAAATTTAATAATATATTAAAATTTAGGTTTAAGTTTAAACGAAAAAACTAATAAGTAAGCAAGAAATATTCATAAAATATATAAATCTCTTCACACAGAAGTTGTAATTATTTTAAAGACAATGCATAAATGAAATAAAATTTTAATTATTAAATAAATAATTATCTACCTACACGACTAAAAGTTAGTATTTTTTTTATTTACTTACAAATTTAAGTTTACAAGCTTAACTTAATTGTTTTTTTCTTGCATCACGCTGTATCACGCACATAACACTGTAGACAGGGGGAGACTGTAAACCTAGTGTAAGTCACTCTGTTTCCCATTAAAACACGTCTGTTCCTCATTTTCCGTTGAATTCTTGAGACATTCTTATAGTAGCGTATTATTTTCTTTATTAAAAATCGCCTTCATCCACGTATCAGACGTCTAAATTAGTGTCAGTTGTAAATAACTAGCTTTAACCTGTAACTTCATCCGTGTGAACAAACGGAAGGTACTGAAGGTTAATTATACATTACATAAATTGGTTTTTTCTTCCGCTTTATATAAATTTAGCGCCATCTTAGAATTCTTACTTGTACTTACAACTAACTTGAAATACTTCCTACTTTATAATACATGAATGTAATAATAGAGGGCGTTAGATATGAGAATTAATTTTGTTTTTTGCTTCACGCTGTATCCGCTTCACGCACACATAGCGTGCTTGGCAAAGGGAACCTGGAAACTTAATGTTAAAACGATCCGTTCTCATGAAAACACTGCCGTTTCCTACTTTCCGCAGAATCATGGAGGCCTCGGTACCAGAACGAAGCAAAGAAAATATTAAGTATTTCATTTCCTTGGGGCGAGGATCGAGTCCGCACAACCTGTCGCGTTTACAGTTACATGCTTGTTGTGTTGTAAATGAATTTAACAGTCTTCCTGACCCAAATATGTTTTATTTGGAAATAATGTAATGGTACTGTCCTCTTAAATGGATTATAAAATAGCCCGCAGTAAAGAGTAACAGCGCCGTATCCCACGGGGGGGTTCGTAGTGTTCCTAGGTAGAGTAGGGGTGTGATGAAGAAACATAAATTGTTTCTTCTGGAAAGGAGGAGTGGAAGGATTTCACAGCACACAATAGAGAAAATTAAGTAGTATATATATGTTAGTTTTCCTACGAAGGATTATGTAGAGAAGCGATACGAGACCACTTAAGCTTATTTTCGAAAGTCTGAAATGCGATATCGATACAAAATGTTTGTAGCCGCCATTATTATAAATGTAAAAGTTTGTGACCACGGATATTTGGATCACTCTCACCAAAAACCATTAAACGGATTTAGATTAAACTTTATAGTAATATGGCGTATCCATCAAAATTACACATTACATATAAAATTTACATACAGATTGTAAATAATTTGGTAATAATATTAAAATAAATTTCAGAGGAAGAAGCCGCATTGGGTCGCTAGTTATAAATATTTGATGGTATACGTCATGTGTACCGTCATTAACAATAAATATGAGACAAACAAAAAATGATAACCTTATTCGAGCAGTGCAGTGCATTGCAGTTTGGGATTTCTTGTTATAAATACGTGTTTTTTTTTAATTTAAACAATACTTTAATTACTTTTTTTTTCATTAAAGAAATATATAAATATTAATTTATATTATATAGAATAAAATAAGATGTTTGGTCTGTTATTCCATTCAACTGTAGTAGTGATAAACTTATCATTTATATATTATGATCAAATGTACGTGGATTTACCTTTTCCTTATGAGACAAAAATAAATCTAACTTTCAAAGGCAGGATAATTTTTTTGACGTTTTGCTGTTTGGTGAGTATATAGCCCATCTTTTTATAATAACACTGACTTTTAAACTAAAAGTTTTATTATTTCTTAAATATCTAATAAAAAAATTAATTACAATAATTTAAAAAAAAAAGTAAAAAAATGTTTTTTTTTGTTATTTATTTTTAATAATTAAATGTTTTCAGAAAACTGACAATTATATTTCTTAACTTAAAATGTATAACATTATTGTTGCTTGAATTATTATAATATATTAAATTTAATAATTATGCTATTATTTAGGCCGTCGTGGCGCAGTGGTACAAGGGTGTCGCGCGTAAACGCGACGGTTGTGGGTTCGATTCCAACTCGAGGGAGTGAAATATTTAATTACGTTTATATTTCCATTTTCTTCGCTCTGGTGTCGAGGCAACGCACGGCATTGAGTTCTGCCTCTCAACACGCAATGCCTCCAGAATTCGGCAGAAAGTGGGTAACGGAGTGTCTTAAAACGAGGTTCCCTCAGCCTACCCGGCTGTGTGCGGGATTCAGCGTGAAGCTATTTTTTAAGGTGTAGATACAACGAAATATTATTTTTTTAGTAGTTATTTATTTATTTTATTTTATTTTATTTATCAGAAATCTATATTAACTCTCAATACTGTTTTCTTTACAGATGCTCCAGACTGTGTACCACTTCATAGCGCTCTTGAACGATGTCGCGGGTTCAAATTCATCGGAACCAAAGAGGCCACCTGTAATCCGACGAATTAAGGACAACCTTTTTCCCACAATATTTAGTACAAATATTTACGTATCTCTCGCGTTTTGGGGGGTTTGTCTCACCGTCGACAAAAAAATGCTAGAACCTTTAGACGTTGAGAAGTTCTATCATCCACTCATGAATCACATTATGCACAGCACAGGCACTTTGTTCGTATTTATAGAACTATTGACATCTAATATTAATTTTCCTTCGAGAAAAGTAGGATTTTCTATACTTTATACGTATTTATTTGCTTACGTTATATGGTTTTATAGTTTCTATTATTTAACAGGTTTCTGGGTATACCCAGTATGTGAACATACTAGTACTGCTGTTGTGACGCTATTTATTGCGTTAGGTTTAGTATTAATGGGGGGATTTTATGTAATTGGGGAGATAATGAATAGTATTGTGAGAGGACGTACAAAAGGATACGCGACTAACGCTCGACTTAATGAAAGTAAAACAAAATAGATATATTATGTAAATAAAATATTTATTGAGAATGTTATTTTTTTTTTTAACTTCACGTTATATCCTGATCATGGCAGGGTAGGTAGGCTGGTAACCTAGTGTGAAGACACTCCACTCGAAGTAAGACACTACCGTCCCCCACTGAATAGCGGACGCATTGCGTGTTGAGTGGTGGAGCTGAACGCCGCGCTTTGCCTCGTTACCAGAGCAAATGATTGATAATTGTATGGAAATCGAACTCACAACCTGTCGCATGTATTGTCGCACGCTTTGTCCGCGCGCCAAGACTGGAACGTGTTCTTTGTTTTTTATCAATATGTTTGTATATTACATTGTGCCTCACTTTAATTGTGTGAGTATGAAATTACAATGTAATTTTTTATTCATTCATCGTAAAAACTGTTTTGTGGTAATCTCTGTGTCTCACCAATTTATATAATTATAATTATAGCGAACCAAACGCGGCCTCGTCCGCACACAGTAGAGTAGTCAGAAGATAAATGGGAACCTAGTGTTAAAACACTTTACTCCCATTAAGACACTTCCATTCCACTTCTTCCACAGACTTCCGCAGTGGTGGAACTCAACACCAAAGGCTTAAAGTTATTGTTATATAAGCAAATAATATACAAAATGCTTACATAAATTGTAGCCTGTGTGTTGTTCTGATGTATACTCTGAAATTTCATCTGAATTCGTTCAGTAGTTTTTGCGTAAAAATCAAAACAAATGTCAATTATTACAAACTATCGTCACATATAAAATATTAGAAGGATATACTCGTATACGCGAGGTACTTCAAATGTCCACACTACCTTACCTTGTGTTTAGTGTAATTACAAACATAAGAAGAAGTGACAAATACAAAACTATTAATTTAATTAAAATTCACAGTATTTTATTCACATTAAATTTTATTTCTAACTTTACTCGTTAAAAGATATTTACATATTTAATAAATCAGTAAAAACTAGAAAATCACATAAATTAACGTACTTAGGATTAGAGTATCAATAGTTGAGCCTCGTTTGTAGACGCAG
This sequence comes from Heliconius aoede, assembly GCA_037355905.1. Taxonomy (NCBI): domain Eukaryota; kingdom Metazoa; phylum Arthropoda; class Insecta; order Lepidoptera; family Nymphalidae; genus Heliconius; species Heliconius aoede. Next base: position 445,020 of record JBAIZZ010000017.1, read on the forward strand.
ACGCGCGCCACATCCCCCAAAAAAATTTCGAGTTAAAAATAATTTCAGTATTTTATAATAAGTTTTATTACATTTTTTCAAAATGATGCGGCCTTTGTTTCATATAGCTGTGGTGGTTGTAAATTCTTTTACTATTTATTATGACCAAACGTACGTAGACTTACCGCTGCCCGCGAAAGAAATGAAAAATCTACCCTTAAAGTCCAGGAGCATGTATCTGACGGCGTGGTGTATTGTAAGTATGATTTTTCACGTAAACTAAGAAGATTAGTTAGTGGCTCATTATTCCGTTCTCTTTCAATGTTCGTGTCTTCGTGTCGTTAGTGTCTTGTCAATACGTTTTAGATGTGAAAAGCAAAGACAATTTTTTAAAACAGTACGATATTATTTTTTGCCTTGTCATCTCTTCATTGATACCAGTTGTGGCGCAGGAGGACAAGCTCGTGACGTGACTGGTTATGTGTTCAAATCCCACTCTAATCCCAAAATTACTATATAATTTACTGTTTTATTTCGTCCGTTGTGGTAACGAGAGGGCGAAGCGGGGTCTTGAGTTCCGTTTCTCAACACGCAATTCGTCCAGAATTCAGCTAAAAATTAAGAACGGAATGTCTTAACGATACCATGTACCATGTCCTTCACTTATCTTGCTAAATGCGAGATAAAGCGTGAAGCTGAAAAAACACCTCTCCACACAAGCCCTCTGGAAGGTGGTAAAACTTAGAAGGCTCGTTGCCAGAGCGAGCAACTGAAAAAGTACAAACTTCATTCCTCCGACTGCAAATCAAACCCACAACCGTCGCGTTGAGACGCAACGACAATGGCTTTACTTATTGGATAAGTAATGATAATTTTGTAGAGATCGAATTTTCATTTTTACTTTTGGAAAGTTATTTTAACGGTCTGTTTAATATGATATAATACAGAAATCAAAAACACCTTTATCCCGCACCTAAGTATATGTATAGCATAGTAGACAAATGGACGCAGTGTTAAGACATTCGAACTCTACTTTCCGCCAAATTTAAATAATGAAAAAGACCTAATCTTTGAATACGACTGAATATTGAGGATCTCAACTATTGTTAGCAGAGCAAGAAAATAAAAAAAAATTACAAATCTCTTGTGTAGGAATCGAATCGACGGCCGCGAAGTTGCTACAACAAAACTTATAACATAAAATCTTTTTACAGATGCTACAAACTCTGTACTTCAGCGTCGCCTTTTTGAACGACATCATGGGAACAAACGCTCAGACTGCCAAACGGCCAACCATCAGGAAGATCAAGGACATCCTGTTCCCCATCGCCTATAACATAGCTGTCTACGTTTCATTTACATTTTGGTCCTTATACATAATAAATAAAGATTGGATCGTCACGGCTGAAGTAGAAGTGTTGTACCCACCTATCATCAACCACTTTATGCACACCACAGTCTCAATTTTCATGTTTATCGAAATATTGATGCCGTACAAAACTTACCCGCCACGTTTCGTCGGCCATTTTTTTCTTTTAACCTTTGTCATAATTTATACGATTTGGTTTTTCATTATTTCCGCTAAGTTCGGCGTGGGAGTATATCCTATTTATAATTATCTAAGTTGGCCATCCAAGCTATTGTTTATGTTTATAAGTATAGCTGTAGTGCCCTTACTTTATAACGTAAGCGAGAAATTAAATGATATTGTAGCTTCCAACAAAAATATTAAAGATCTTACAAAGTATATTTAATGATTATAATAGTTAATTACTTTTTATAAAATTGCTTATTTAATTCGTCAGATAATATGTTTTGGTTAATTCGTAATATGATGTTACTAAGCTCATAATTACGTTTAATAAAAAATACTGCATAAATAATATATTTAGATGAAAAAACATTCTATCCATTTATAATCATAATCAGCTTCACGCTGTAGCCCGCACAAAGCAGGGTAGGCAGAGGGAATCTAGTGTGTAGTATCTATTTAGGACTAGAAAACAAACAAAATGTGGCGTTAAGTTCCCCCTGTGGAATACAGTGCATAGCTAGAAAAACTTGTTGGGAAAATCTATTTATACTTTTATACACCAACAAACGAATAAGATTTTATTAAAACAAATTTTAAATAAAAAAAACAAAAGAAAAGTAATAATAAATACTATATTTTAACTTCAAATTCAAATTCCTTAACAATAAATGACAAGTCATCTTGTACTTTATTTCTTTTGCCCCTCTTTTTCTTCCCGGACCACACAACAGTCGATAAATTCATTTCTTCCCTTAATTTATTATAAATAGAATAAAGACTTATATAAAATTGTAATACAGAAGAAACACCTTTTAAATAATCTTCTAGAAACTTCAATGGATCCAATTGATTTTCCAATTTCAATGCAATATTGTATATAAAAGTTCCGTTATAACATTTTGAATAAAATGTAGTGTCAAATGGTGTTCCACAAAGAATATTTAATGTATTAACTTGATGTAAAACCGACTGGAACTGAGCAAATGAGTGTATTTTCCTTATATCGTAGCTTTTTGGTTTTTTCAATATGCTACTGTCAATTTCAAAATATTTTAAAAGAACACTTGCAGCTATGAGACAATCATCATATTGTACTTTGTTCTTATTAAGTAAAAGTTCTGTGTTAACTTCAGTAGCCCTATTTTCTTTCAATTCCTGCAGTTTCTTACCATGTCTATTATTAAAATAATAATGGCCCCTAGGAGTGCCAGTTTTGTCATCAATCACTGCCAACATAGTATATGACATAAGTAGACTATGAACATGATTAGCCGGAACTTTGCAATTGGCTATCCACCAAAGTAAAGATATCATATACAATTGAAAACTACTTGGCAATAATTTAAGTGAATCCCAATCTAAATTTGGCAGTTTTGTATCAAAGAAATGATAGAAATATGAGTTTAATTGTGTTTGAGTCAAATTTTGAAACGCTACATCTAAAAGTTGGGAAATACTATGTTCCCTGTTAACAGGTGTTTTACGATAATTACAATTTTCTCTCCCAACATATACAAAACTATCTCGAGAGAAGTCAGTCATAATGTCAAAAGCATATCTTATTAATGGTAACGCACTTAGGAAGCTGTCTGTATCCAAATAATCTTCTGGTTGTGGGTTACATATATATAAATTGTGTACATATAAATTTAAATATTCCTTTGGTATTTGAGTTTGTCTGATTTTTTCTATAAACCATATAGGAATATTATTTGGATTTGATTCAGAAATGTTTTCTTTATCTGTGCTTTCATCTTCTGAACTTTCTGATTCTTCTGCATTTGAGTCTTCAATATCATCAGTGTCAGGCCTTTGTAGTTCAAATTTTGGTAAATTTTCCTCATACATACCAAAATATTTCAAAGATGGACAGTCATTACCCTTATATCCATCTATACTCTTTTTGATTATTTCAAATACTTTATTTTTTTGATGTTTTTTAAGTCTCCCTAGAATTTTTACTATGGCTGAGTCTAAAGTCTCATTCTGAAGCCAATTAAACAAAGAATGTATAATTCTTTGTTGATCATTCTTCTTCTTTTTGCTTTTCTGCAACTTTAACTGAGAGAAGAACTTCCTAAAAATTTTCTTTTCTACATAATCATTGCCTAACATAGTTGCTAATAATGGTAATAATTCTTCTTTAAGACCACCAAAACTTTCACAGAGATATTGTACTTTATACAGTTTACATTCCATAGCATGTATTTTATCACCATTCTCCTCTATAGCTATAGGTTTCGTGTCCAATAAATTGAATGGAATATAAGAAACATTGTATATGAAAAAATCTGAGTCGTAGCTAAGCACAGGACAGTCTAAGTACCTAGCTAGCGATGCTATTTCGTCGTCAGCTTCATAAATACATACTGTATATTTAATATTCATCTCTATAAGTATTTCTATGAACACATTCCTGAACAAAAGTGGAAATATTTGCAAGCTATCTTGAGTAACTGGGTCTAGGCGGCTACAGTTCTGCAACTTGGATCTAAGGCGGGAAAATACTGTCTTGAGCTTTTTATTTTCGTGGCAACCATCGAATAGAACAAAAGCTGTTATTTCACATTTCCGCAAATTCTTAAAAAATGATCGAATATATGCTGCGAACTTATCATAGTCACCTCCAAACGCTGAAAAACTGTTAATAGATCTATAAAGTTGAGCACATAAACTGTGTCCGTCAATGACAAGGTTTGTATCGTGTAAATGATGTTTTTTCATGAAAGTATTTTGATTAGAATTAATATACGTAGTCAAGCCTCGGACACCCATGATTGTAAATATAATAATACATGAATATTACATAAAAATGTACCACAATAATTTGAAACTAGATTATCAATATTTTTTATTATTATATTATATTATGTTTTTTCAACTTTAATAATTTAGGTTATGAATAACCATGATCAATTAATCGTTTTGAAGTTTGAATTTTGCAATTGAAAACAATAGTAGCATATGTAGTCTAGTAAATGACAGTTTACACAGATAAATAATATAAATTTTGAAATACAGCCTTGTTTCTATCTTAATACATAAAAAGTAAAACTGCTACAGATGTAACCAGAAAATTCAGACAAAAATTAGGCATTCTGTTATCAACAATATTAACATTTTCTGCCTGAAACAATTCTTTTTTTTTTATTAGTTTCACACTGTATCTTGCACACAGCAGGGCAAAGGAAACGGGTCTGATACTAAAATTCCATTTCTCATTATTTTTATTAATTTTGTAAAACTGTTTATATATATTTTCGTGGCAACCCTCGAATAGAACAAAAGTAGTTACTTTATATTTTAGCAATTCTTAAAAAATGAGCGAATAATATTATATATATTATTCGCTCATTTTTAGTAAAAAATAAATTCAAAAGCTTAGGACAGGCTTACGAGCATGACCTAATGAAGCTAAAGATAAAGACAAGCTGATGATAATGAAATTTGAAAGCTGTTTAAGACTACATACATACATTTTTAAGATTTAATATAAATTGTTAAGATTTTATATAAGCTTTCTTTTTAATTCATTTATATTATTTAAGTGGGTATAATTATTTGTTTTAAAATCGATCAGTCATTCAATCGTTATATAAATTGCAACGTAGTACATCCCTATTCCCACCCGGTGACGCTATTAAGACCAATCCAGGTCAACAGCAATTAAGTCCATTCGAAAAAAAAAAAAAAAATCCCTATTTACCACACATCAAATGTCAATTCTACACGCCGCTTGCTTGTGGTCTATACTAGAAACACGTGTTTTGCGAGATTAATACTTTTTCTCATATTGATATAATTTAAGTCATCAATTAATAAGTATGAGTTACTCGAGTTCTGATTACATACAGTAGACCTTTGAAGCATTAATATTAATAAAGTGCGCCTTCATTTTTGCACGTTTGCATATACACATCTCAATCAGGTACAAATTTGCTAAAAATGACGGACGAAAAAGAAGTAGTAGCAGCAGAGCAAACCAATGAGCAGGAAAACGACAAAGAAAATAATGTAGAAGAAGAAACTGACCTGGATAAAGCTATTGTACGACAGTTGGAGTACTACTTCGGTAAGTGAAGTTTTAATGTCATCTAGAACTATTATCTCTCCTATGTTAAATCTATTTATATCTTATATTTTGTAAAATTGATGCTAATTTCTTGATTTTCTTATTTGAACAATTATAATATGCATGAACATTATAATATAAATTGGACATTTATTCCGAACTGGGCGGCTTCGCCCGCTTGAACTATACAAATATTTATTAAATATTTTTATGAAATTATCTTCAGTTTAGGGAGCGAATTCTTCAAAACAATATGTGTTCAATGAGGAATTAGGAATCTGAATTTAATTTATTATAAAAATCAGTGGCAATGTAAACATTTTTCCATACAAAATTTAAACCCCTATTTCATTTTTTAAGGGTTAACGTTTTTCAAAATTCCTAAGTGTGTGACCACATTATGAACATAAGCATCTGTCCAAATTTCAAGTTTTTATGCACAGCGGTAACGGCTGTGCATTTTTCTAACCGCTGTCAGTGGGTACATCTCCTTTTATATATATAGATAACTAATATTGCCCTCAATTACTTATGCTATCTTGAAGTTATTGATTCATTCTTATGAAACTTACTGAAGTGCCCAACAGTATATTTAATAGTTAATGAATGTCATATTTAATATATTTTTAATGTATATTATACACAATACAAAAATCTGTCAAAAGACAGTTAGTCATTACAAAATTTCACACAGAAGAAAAAATATGTTAAAAAATATATTAAAAGTCTTTTTCCTAAGTGAGGGTTAAAGTCAATGTGTCATAATAACATATTTGTTCATTTGAACTTTGAATTATGTCTTCAATATTATTTATTACTTTTTAGGTGATATCAATTTGCCAAGAGACAAGTTCCTCATAGAGCAAGTGACGCTGGACGATGGTTGGGTGCCATTGGATGTACTTACAAGGTTCAACAGACTTGCCAAATTATCTAAAGATACTGATGTTATTGCTAAAGCAATTAATAAGTCATTGTCGGAGTTACTAGAGGTAATATTTTTAATTTGTAGTTTGTGGTTGTTTTTTTAATATATAGCAGTGCAGGACATGTTCCTGTTATATGTATATATGTTTCTAATAAGGCTTTTTATAATGGTGTAAATGACATTTTATTTAATATTATATTACTATAGAATCTTATGTCTGTCAATAACTGGAATTTGACAAAATTTGAATACACAAAGAATAGTGTTATTTATTAGGTGTCTTAAATTTAAATGAGAGCGAATTTTAAATTAATAATAATTCAAAAGTTAGTTTTTAATTTTTTTTTTACATTTCTTATGTTTTATTCCACACTTAGGAAAATGAAATAATTTTTTAGATAACATAAATTTTAAACATTTGAATGTAGTAGGATACCAGCAATTTCCAAGAGGTGGAGGTGCAAATCCCAGTATAGTAAAATTTTTATGTGTCTAATTACTTAAAATACATACATATAATTAACAACAATGTCTTTTTTTTAGGTATCAGAAGATAACAAGAAAGTAAGACGAAATCCAGAACAGCCATTACCAGAAATGAATGAAGAAAGGCGGAAAGATCTATCTTCTAGAACAATCTACGCCAAGGGCTTCCCAAAAGACTCTGTTATCGATGACCTCCTAAAGTTTTTTAAGCAGTTTGAGGAAGTCGAAAATATTGTAATGAGAAGATATTTAGATCGGCAATCAAAAAATCGTGTTTTCAAGGGATCTGTGTTTGCTACATTCAAAACTAAGGAACAGGTAATATTATAAAGATTTCTTATTTGCTTCACGGTGCCGCACATAACAGGCTCGGCAGAATTCCCCACTCATCGCCGAATTTTGTGGCAAAACTTAACGCCTTAACTTAGTACTCGCACTAGCCATCAAAAATACCTACACAATATTATATTCTACACAATATTATGTTCTTTCATTATAGAGAAATGCAAACGGATATATTATGAAACATAAATAGAACTAATAACTTGTCTTTATATAAATTGCTAAGCTTGTCATTGTATAATGTGCTCGGCAGATACTTGAAAATAAACAAATTTCTTCTTCTTCTTCTTCTTCTTCATTATTTAATTTAATGTTACTTAAACATTCATATAAAATAATATATATTATCAAAAATTATTAAACAATCAGTAAATAAATATATTATTTTTCTTGTTTCTTCAATGCTTAGGAACAATTAATATTAATTTTATCATGTATTTGTTTTCAGGCACAAAAATTTATAGACACAAAAGGTCATAAGTATAACGACACATATCTCCTTGTGCTATGGCAAGAGAACTATATAAAGCAAAAACAAGAGGAGTACGCTTCTAAGAAAGACAAGAAAGATAAGAAACGTATACAAAAAGAGGTATTTTTTTTTTGTGAAATTATATTTTTAATTTAATTTTTTTTGTACAGAAAATTGTATTTTGCTGATTTAAAGCGTGACGCAGTTATAGTGTTTTATGTGTGTCTATGTCAAGACATAGTGCCATGATCATCTCAAATCAAAATTAAATAACTGGGTTTCTGTTGCATTGTGGCATGTGCGAAACGAAACCTTGATCGTCCGTACAGAGGGTACTTATAATATATTTTATAAGGTTTATAACTACAATCACTTAAACTATTTTTTTGATTTTCTAGGAAAAGAATGAAAAAGAAGAGTTCAAGCTTCCAGTAGGAACAGTGTTGCATTTCAGCCAAGGAGACGATAAAATGACAAGAGAGAATGTCAAAGAAGCTCTGTCATCTTTAGGTATGAGAAATATTTAATTTTCATACGTTGACTTGTAAATCTTTGTAATAGTTAAAACCAAATTAGAAATCACCTTTTAATATAAATATTTTAAAAATAATCATAACATGACTAACTAAACTCACCCTTCTTGGGAACCATCTAAGAGTTTTATTCCAATAATTATGTTTTTAAATATTTATCCGACTGTAAAATTTTTTATATTAATATATCACCTTAAAGGACAGCAACTCACCTGTAGCTCCTCTGGTGTTGCACGGATACGTGGGCGGCGGTGATCACTCACCATCAGGTGGCCCGAACGCTCGTTTGCCTTTTCCTTTTCCATAAATGTTACATAATATATGTTTTATAAATTCAGGTGGTGATATTGCCTACATCGACTTTAAAGTAGGCGATACCCAGGGCTGGGTGCGAATGACCAAGGAAAATAATGCAAAAGAAGTAAATGAAAAAATAACAGATGGCAAAATTAAAATTGGTGAATCCGAGGTTGTGTTCCGTCTTCTTGAAGGAGACGAAGAAAAGGCTTATTTAGACAAAACAGTTGAAGAAATGTCCAAAAGACGTAAAAACATGAAGAATTCTAAACAAAACAAAGGGAAAAATTTCAAAGGCAAACAACAGAGTAGGAAAAGGAAGCAAAACCAGCATGGCGACGCGCCGCCTACTAAAATAAAAAATGACAGCTAGTTTTTATCTTTTACCCAATATGATTCTTAGTCTTAGTTTTCTTATTATAATTCTGATATAGAAAATATCGTGATGTTAAACATTTGTCTATTTGAAGCTATTTTTTTTATATCTTCAACAAGTGTTAATATTAAAATGTTTGTTTAAATTAATAAGTGTTTCTTTGTCAACTTCAAATATTTTTCAAGAAATATTGATCCTTTCCAAAGTCATTTTTAAGTATTTTTGCTAACTGCTTGCAAGTTCTTATAATTTCTTTTGTGCTGTTTTACCACAACTGTCTCCTTTTCTGGGACATTCAGTAGTATGTAGGATTTTGATAAGAGAGATGGCACTCTCGGTATGCGACCTGTGTCGCACCCGACAGTTTTTATTTATTGATTCTCAACTGTAGCTAGATTAAGTCTTGGGGTATTCTGCGTTTCAGTCGTCGCGCTCCCGTTTGGTTATCCATTAAAGAACGGGCCAGAGTGTTTGGGTGATTCAATATACGTTTTTTGTATGATTCGGTGTAACGTTTAATTTCTTTCTTTAATGTAGCCATTCTTAAATCGTGATGTAAAAGTTCGTTGGGTACAAACCAAGGAGAGTTTGTCACAAGACGTAGGGCTTTGTTTTAGAACCTTTGTATTATTTCCATGTTTGAATTGGATGCGGTACCCCAAAGTTGTATCCCATACGTCCAGATTGGTTTAAGATAGCCTTATACAGGAGTCTCTTATTCTCAAGAAATAATTGAGACTTACGACCAATAACCCAGTACATATTCCTTGTTTGGAGACCAAGTTGCTTTCTATTTGAAAACATATTTTCTTTCTATCAATTCGCCAATAATCTTCCCCCGAATGGAAATCTCAAACCCACAATTATCGATTTAATAATATCAATTTTAGATTTTATCTGTGACCCAGCAGTAGCCCTTCAGTTCACTGTTGTTGTCACTTGTCATTTGTAGAAACTGTCACTGTAAATTTTTATTTTTTAATGATTGTAAAAACTCAAATGCAAAGTGAAATTTACTCATGAACATTATTTATTAGTGAATTAACACTTAAAAATGAAACCATCTGCTGAAGGCGATAACAACGAAGACGAAAATGTTACAGGAGACGTCATAGGAAACACTGTTTACAGCGAGCGATTTGTTTTGAAATTGTTAATAAAATTCGCCAATTTAGACACTCTCAAAGAAGAACTACGAGAAAAATCATTTGAGGATGACCTCTGCACTCTATGGGACATGACTGCAGAAAAAGATGTGGTGTTATTTCTACAAAAACATGATGTCTTCAACTTATTCAATTTCGCGCTTCCAATAATAGATTCCCCCCGCATTATCGAAATTTTGATAGGGATCATTGGTAATATTTGTTGTCAAAAAGCAGCTGCTATGGAACTACTAAAAATGAATTCGTTTCTAACATTGTTACTAGAATATGCCAAATCTGAAGACAGCTTAATTATAATACAAGTACTGCGTTTTTTGAACAGTAGTTTATTTTTATCAGAAGAAGATGATATATTCAAATGGATGGATACTTTCATTAAAATAGGATATTCAAATGCTCTCTATTTTGTACTAAGAAATTCATCACATAAGGATCTTTTAGTGACAGCCTTAGAAAATTTTAACACAATTTGCTCATATTGTAACACAGAGAAACATAGCAGAAATTTCTTTGGTCATTTTGTAACCTCTGAAGCTGTAGAATGTTTAGTCACAGCATTTACCGAACTAACTGTAAAACAAAAGGCATCTTGCGAAAGGGAGGAGTTAGAACGAGTCCTAATAATAAGTTTACAAATAACATTAAATTTGGTTGGTTTCGACAAATCATATGAAGTGTACTGTGAAAATAAAGTAGACATACTGAAAATAATAACAGAAGTACTTTCTTACTATGAAAATAAATTTGTGAATCAAAAAGAGATTGATATGGACCTAGTTGATGTAATAGATTCTAGTATAACAATAGTAAAGGAATTAGAATTAAGTGGTATGTGTGGATTAGAAAATTTTTTTGCACAGAGTTATAATATGTGGAGAACTTTGAGTAATATATCAGAATCTGAGAAAAATGGAAGTTCCAGCTTTGAAAATGATGATAAAGAAGAACTACAAGTGTTCTCAAATCAAATGAAAATGTCATTAAGTAATTTAATTTTTAATTATATGGATAAATGTAGTAATATGCATTTGTTTAAAGTCTTGGATGTAATTGGATTAGATTTCTATGATATGTCAAACTTGGTGAAGGACAAAGAGTTGTGGAAATCTGTTTGTGATCGTGTCTCAAATTATAAGATTGGATTAAAAGAAACTGAGAACTGCTAGTGTTTTAATATTATGATTTGAATTTAACTATTGGTGTGATTATATATTTCAAATGTTTGACTTCATCAAACATTCAAATGGAGTTTAAATTTTATTTAAAATCAACTTTTTTGCTTCATGTCTCCCACACAACCACATGTCTCTTTCTATCTTTTATCATTATCGTTGAGTTTTGACTGTCAATATTACATTTCTGTTACCAGAGAAAAAATTTTTTTTTCTGTCCAATATATATTATATACACTTCCTTAGTCCTATATTTAACATAATTACAAATTATAATGCCTTTAAATGAACAAAGATAGTAATAATGTTGTTTTTTTTTTATGGAAAAGGCAAACAGGCGTCCGGGCCACCTGATGGTAAGTGATCACCGCCGCCCACGACCCCGTGCAAGACCAGAGGAGCTACAACCTGTAGCTCCTCTAAGCACTCCGCAACGCACCTGTGTTGCCGGCTTTTTAGGTGGAGATAGACGCGCTTTTTGAGTGTACCCATGTCGTATCGACCTGGAAACACCGCCGCGGGTAGGCCATTCCACATTTCCGTGGCGCGTGGAAGGAAGTTCCTACAAAACCGAACAGTAGTGGAGTGCCACGCAACCAGGTGGAGTGGATGATATTTGAGCTTGTGACGTATTGTACGTTTAGAAAATTCGGCGGCAGGTAACAGGTCAAATAGTTCTTCAGAACACTACCCATGACAAATACGGCAGAAAATGCACAGCGAGGAGACGTCTACGCAAAAGTATCAAGCCTTTTACAGATCTTTGGGTCCCCAATAATTCGAAAAGCTCTACATTGTATGCGATCAAATGGTTCAAGTTGATACAGGGGTGCACCAGCCCAGAGATGAGAACCACACTCTATATGAGGCCGAACCTGGGCCCTATATAGGGCCTATCGGTGTTTTGCTGTGAAGTACCGTCTCGCTCTGCTAATAACCTCAACTTTCTTCGATGCCGAAGTCACTCGAAGCATTAAGGCCCAATATCCTGGTAGCGGCTGGTAACGGGAGTGTTTTGAAAGACTGGCGATACGACAAATGGGGTTTCTTAGTTGTTAACGCGCAAACTTGTGTCTTCTTGGGACTTCTAATTATTTTATTATAAACATTTAACCCTAATTATGTTGTTATTTCACAATTCCCTATAGATTTTTTTATTTTCCATAATCAGCACTACTTGATTTGATTATTGAGTGCTTTTTTATTAGCTTTACTCTATATCCCACATATAACAGCCCCCTGTTATAGTTAATCAGAGAGAATCTTGTGCTATGACACTATTATCTACTGAAATTTAAAACGTCAATTATCACATTATCGTCCATCAGTGATGAAACTTAACACCACATATTGTATACAATGAACCAGGGAGGAGAAATGAAAATAATTTAATCCTCTTAGTGGAGATTGAGCCCACAATAATCATGTTGGTAGCCAGACGCGGTTACGATGGCCCAATATAGACCACGTAATATTCTTTTCACATGAAATATATTGATATTTTTAAGAATTATATTGATTTTTTTTCTGGGCTTACATTGGAATCTTGATTCACTTATTACGTAATTGAAGCCCAATAATTATTAAAGCAGGTAAATAAATAAAATAAGAGAAATAAAACAACCACATATACAGGATTATATATTTTACACGTAATAAAGCAACATTTAGATTACACTAAACGAGTCCGACCGTAAAGCGGACAACTATTCGAATGTAACAGTAAATCATTCACTCACTCATTCACTAACTGACATTGACTGATACGACTGACAATGACATGCTTGCCATACAAAAAAATCACAAATACTGTAAGAACGGAGATTAATAACTTTACATTATAAACGTAAACACTAACTAACCGATACGAGTAATCGTATATTATATTATTTCACATATATAATAATTAAAAAAAACAAGATAAAGACTAGATCAGTGTTGCCACACCGATTAACGATAAATTGCTAATAGCAATAACGCAAGCTTGACACTGGCAGCACATACTCAAATACGTATCATAAATTATATTTTATATTATACAGACTGTGTAAACATATTGTCTAAACTAAAAAGCAAATATATTACTAAGCTTTATACAATAATAACTGTTCATAAAAAACCATGAGTTAGGCCAGTTTTACAATGACAGCCTTAAATATCTTAAATCCATTAAATGGCTACATAAATCAATACAGAATACAAGCAACCAATCCATTTCACTATATAATTCTTCCAAAATTTTTCTCAATAATAAAGTAAGTGTTGCCAGCGCACGCCAAACAAGTAAGCTAACAAATAATAAAGTCAACTATAATGTACAGTATAAACGTTTCTTTACCTAACTAGCTATAAATATAAATTATATAAATAATTTGAAATTAAAAACAAATCTTAGGCTTCGGACGCGCCACGGTACCGCCTCTACAGTAACATAGAATGAAATATATATCACTTAAAAAATAAACACTAAGAACAACGAAAAGAAAACCGCAATAAATATTTACAAAGGCAAAGTGAACGCAAGCTTTGTACTCGCCACGGATATGTCTCCAATTGTGACAAAACATCTAAATTATACGATTACCGAGTTATAGTAGTGTCGACGAGTCGTGGCCGATCAGAAATTGGCTGGATAGATCCAAACTTCCAAGCGGCTACGACACTTCGGCTGTATGATACACATAAAATACAAAACTTAAATAAGAATGAGCACGTACATCGAGATATGAAAACACCCACAACAAACGTGTAAATATTTCAGCTAATACGTTATAGACATTACCATTCCAGCAATTTGATCCGAATGGTCCATTTTTGGCACATTTCTTTAAAATTCTTGCTGTATCACTTTCACGTTGTATCCCGCATATGCAGGCAGAGGAAGTGTTAAGATACCCCATCCACCACCACCGAATTTTCGAGGCATTGCGTGTCAATTGACGGAACTCAACGCCGCTCTTTGCCTCGTTCCAGAACAAGGAAATAAAATATATAAAACTATTCATTCCCCTGAGAGGGTCGAACCCACAACTGTCACGTTTGTGACATACGCTCGTGCTACTGCATCACGACGGCCTCGATAACAGCCTTTATTTTTCTTTTCAAAATAATACTATACGACGCATGGAGTGGCAGTGTCTATAGTGAGAGCTGCCATTTCATTAAAAATTTAATTATTTGGCAACACCTATAATAATGCCATAGAGTAAACACGCAACAGATTATAAATTTATACTTTTCACTTTAAAACGTCGTTAAATATAGGCAAATGTTTGAAGTATAATACCAAAAAACTAACCAACCATACAATACTGTAATGATCTACATATGTAACAATATACGATATGTATTATATTAAAAGATATGCTTATACGAACTTTACTTTTGTATTACCAAAACACTCTTTTAAATGTTACTATGAAATTCAAACATTTGCCCACACACTACTAACTCTTTGGTACATTTTGTGAGCAAAGAAGAGTGTAGAAGACAAGCTAAGCGTTCAACATACTACCACATACTTCATTTGAGTCATTTAAAATAGAACGAACGTTAGATATAAACAACTTAAAACGAATAGACTACGACACTACACGGTATACTTAGTCCACTATGTATACATACATAGTGTCTCTGTATAACCACGTGTGTTTCTAATTATTTAATTTATTGTTAGGCAATAGTTAGTGTCACACTAGAACCGTGAACACTGTGTCTGGTGTAATTGAAAATTTTTTGAACAAGTTTGACATTTTCAAAACACAAGAGATCAGTAGAAGTGTGAACAGTACATATACTGTCTGACATTTATGTCGGAATTTCTGTCGTAGTCTATTCGTAGAATAATTCCGATCCAGTACGATATTTTAACACTTTTCCCCGGATTCCTTCCAAAATTTGACAAAATAATGTGTATATTTAGATCATTCAACGGTCAACGGTTTTCCCATTATATGGCTGACATTTGATCTTTCACTGGAATGTTCACAATCTCACAGTCGTAATATTGCTTTCTGCGTTTAACACTCATTTGTACTTATTATAGATTTATATATTATATTTTATTATATAATAAACAACCTAATTTTCCCCGATTCGTTGTCTTCAAAGGACAGCTGTGTTTTAAGCTTCGGGCAGAACTTCAAAATAACTCATTCGCAATATTCAACGCTTACCGAAGTCAATCGCGTGATAGTCAAAACATGACGCGCTCGCTATCGAGTATCAGTTCGATTCGACTCCATATTACATTATTATAAAGAGCAATTAAAAAAATCATATAACACTTATGCACTGAACCGATTTTGATAAAACACTTTCAGGGTTAGACGTAGTTATACAAAATACATATTTTGAATTATATTTTTGAGTATGAAGTATATATTTTTTGCTAGATAACCATCAAGTCCATTAGTTTTACTGATAATAAAAGAATAATATTTTATTCTATAACAAGTGTCCACGTCTATTGAGATGGTTTAAGTAATTTTGCATGACTACGACCAATTAACAACGCACCTAGAATAACAGCAAGCGAATCACAAGTCTACTAGACGGCAAGGGAACATACGACTCCACAATAATATTAAAAACACGAAATATTATACCTAAAGAATAGCTATAATATAGTCCATTAACAAACATGGTCAATTTTCACAGATAATAATTAATAAGCGCGATTAAAAATATCGCACATAGCAACACCTGTCAAAATGGCGTATTCGAATTAAGAAATATAATACATATTTGTACGTACCTATTATATATATAAAAAATTCGCGCGCGCTATTCCGAAAGTTAAAATGACAAAGTCAAACGAATTTAAATATATATATTTTGTTTGCCTTAATTTATAATACTTTTAATTAATAATCGTTGCATCGATCGTTTCACTAGCGAGACCATCACACGGGATCGAGATTACGTCACTCCGTAACAATTACCGATGTTTATATAACGTATCGGGTCCTGCGGTCACATCACTCCGAGTCTTTAAGACATCAACTGTCAAAATATTGGATTCAAAATTTGACATTGACATTTGTCGATCTGAGACCCAGATCTACAGATCCAAATTTAAATTTGTTTAACATATAATCTTTTTTTTTTGATCGTGATAACGCAGTTATTTTATTTTTCGTGTGTTTTCTATACAACGTGACATTGGTAACTGCAATTGAACTGATATTAAGATCTAGTCCCAAAATGTAGACCCGTTTAGACACTGGACCCAACGAAAGGTCTAAGCTCCAGAAAAGCCGTAGACCTCTAGCACACGTATTTCAAAGTCACCGCTGGGGCACAACGGGGGGTTGTTGAACGTGGAGCAGCGGTCCGTCTTGCCGAACCTTATATTCTCGTCCATCCAAATGGCCTGACCATCACTGGAAATAATATTAAGATTTTTTAATTATTTTATTTCTCTGGTGCTAAGACAAAATGCGGCGTTGAGTTTCGCCATTCAAATGCTTTTTGAAATTTATTTAGTTTCACGTTTTACCCTTCACAACTGGGTAGAGATAGAGACATACTAGTATCGAGACATTTTATTCTCCTCTTAACTTCAAAATTCAGTTGCGCGTTGAATAGCGGAACACAACGTTGCATTTTATGAAAAAGGTTATAAAGTGATCATTTTTATAATGTTGTCTCGCTATATATGTTTACTGAATATTCATTTTTAATCAAACACAACACGCCACACACATACCCTCCTCCAACAGTAATCATGGTATTATCAGCCGCCATGAAGAGAGAATTAGCATGAGACGTTTTCACATCGCCCCCATCTTTCGAATCCTCCTGGCACCCAACCCAAGGGTACTTGGCCCTAACTGGATGAAGGCTAAAAAGAAAATCAGATACATCAATAGTGATCTTTACTAACCCGCCTCCTATGGTGATCATTTTGGAATCCGCGGCCATGAAGAGCTCGGAGGCGTGGGATACGCTTTCGCCCTTCCCGTCCGCCCCGATAGAGCACCCCACC
>JBAIZZ010000017.1:462465-502289 GCA_037355905.1 Heliconius aoede
GTGAACGAATATGGTGAGTGTGTCTTTAGTCCTCTTCCTTTTGCAACCCGAAATAAGTGCGGTGACGTTAAATTTGTATTAGTATGTTTATATCTCTCCAATGATTAAAAAAAAATTAAAATATATAATAATGATAATAAATATACTGTTAAATTTATAATTATAGAAAAATTTAAATTAAAAGTAGAAATAACAATTTTAAGACGACTAACAAAATAATACAAAACAAATAAAAAAAAAAGCAAAGAGAGATATAAACACTATTATCTAAACAAGCCACCAAATCAACCCCCAAGTTATCAAAGGTACCCTATCGAACCTTCTGACGGAGGTCCGACGAGTGCTGGCGCTGATCGCTGAACACCGCGTTAGGGAATGGGAACCACAGGGCCAGGTGGGAGGAGCGTGGACTCTGAAAACTCCCACGTGATGATGAAAATGATACAATGATTTGAATGAAATGGATGTTTTTTATGTATTTTCAATATGAACTTTCAAATATTTTAACTAGACAATGTGTGAGCGTAATGTATTGAAGAGTTTGTTATATTAAAATGAATGTATTTTGCATGTGCTCTGTATAAATTTTGTGGAATGACGCCCCCTTATATGACATAAACACTTAAAATATTTTTTATTTATTTAACTTTTTGTTTTAGTCCAAATGTAATGTTGAGCATGTATATGACAGCTACAGAACTAACAATAAGATTTGTAAACAATATGATGTTGAACTCATTGGGATCGAAATATCATATGTGTGGGTAGACAATAAATGATTTGCAAGTTAAGTTTCCGAGATACAAATGTTGTTTCTTGATACATGTCGGTATTTATGATAACCTATTTATTTTACTAAAATAGCGCGGTCTCGCTTTCTTGGTTTTACGTGTAAATTATTTATATTTAGCTTTAGTTAAGGAAGGTGACGTCACTAGCAAAATCAAATTATAATCGGGCCAAACATGCAAACTTTAGCTAAAGTCGATCAGATTTTATCAGATTCACATGAACTTTTTATTTTTGTAATGTCACAATAAAACTTTAATAACATTTATAAACACAATGCAGAAAACAAAAGATATAATAAAATCTGACACAACCGAACGCACACTTACCACGGTGATGCAAAAATAAATAATCATATTAACAACAAAAATAACGAAGCGACCTTAAATTCAACGAATCCAGAAAATCTGCTTCAAAATTAAATGAAAATAAAAAAGAACACCTAACAGGCAAGCGGTGCAACTAAACATCGATATTGTTGGTCGCAAGCTTGAGGCGACACTACGTAATCTTACTTCGCTCTGGTCAAGTATCTGCGACTTGATCGCTTGTATCGGATACACGCCCATCGATAGGGCGCGCGGGCCCGGAGAGTGAGAGCCCTAACAAGAAAATCGACACAGAAGTTAGCACACAAAACAATCGATTAACATGCCGACACATCACTATTATATATCTATAGACTTATTATGTTAATTATCAACAAGCTGTATTCATTCGGTCTCCGGAAACATCACATACATACATATTCACCGATCTTCACACGCATGCCATGTCCTCCAAACATATCACAACTTAAACGTATTAAAAAGTGTACAAAAATCGATTAAAAATCTGGACGCTTTACAAAAAAAAAACAAAACAAACAACACATTTAAACATTTAAAAGTAACATATTCATTCAAAGCCAGAATAATGAACTTCGAATTGGTCGTTCAGTATTTTATTAATTGCTGTCTGATGATAGATTAAAACGTGTCAAGTATAATGATCACAAATATAGAACAACATAACAAAATGAGAAATATTCACAAAAATCTGGCTGACACTGATAGAACAAGAAAAAAAAAAAACCAACAAAAAATATGAGGATTCGTCAAAGGGAAAAGGAGACACGGGATGTATTTATACAAGAAATCAAAAGAATCGTCATCGAACATGTATAGTAAATTCGATATAACTGAAGTTAGTCGTGTTAGAGTCGCAATCGAATGATTGTATGAGAGAGAAAAGCGAAAGCCACGCCTATATTTGTGTACGATACCATCTGTTTGCACGTTTCCTCAGACATTCTCTGCAAATCAAGTAAAATGATTTCTAATAAACATATATTAAACAGGGAAAATAAACGTTATATGACAATACGTGGACGTCTCAGGTGCTGGTGTGTCGTTTGAGCTATTCTTGCCTTTGTTAGATTAACGACTATACATCATTTTAAATACGAAACTCAATATGTGCAATATTTTATATATGACATCGTTCAATATAATTTTATATTAACTAAATAATTTATTACATTATAATATAATATTTATTTTTTATTATAATGTAATAAATTATATAATAAATTATAATATAAAATATATTATAATATAAAATTAATAAATTATAATAATTTATTAATAATTTATTACATAAATAAAAAACAACTTACACACATCAATATTTAAAATCAATATTTAAAATACGTAGTCCTTTAAGCGTTCGTTCGATCTAAATTGGATTGAAAACTGTAATAATTTTGACTTACAAAATTTAAAATTCATTAAATTTGGAGGTTAAGCTGTAAAATAAGACTTATTTCCAAATTAACATTCTTTCTTACCTCGCGTATAGTAAGCGTGTGCGACATCATCTGTATGTTCACTTGGGACTGGCTCGTGGGCAGGTTGTCGGAGGACCTGGATCGGACGAGGCGGGATCCAGTTATCACTTGCTTGGACTTCAATGTCATTTCAGTTTTGATGAAAACACGCGATATGTACTGGGAGCTGCAACAAATTAGAAAGTTGAGTGTAATGGCAACTTGTGTCTTCGTTGTTTAAAATAAAAATGTTACGGAGGTATTTTGAACAGAGCCAAGCCAGTGTCAGTTTTTGAACTTGTTTTATCGTAATCGGTTAGTATTTACATCACGGGTAGTAATTCCGACTTATCGAAAACGTAACAAATGCAAAAAATACTCTAAAAGCCCAAATAAAAATTAGTATACACACAACATATAATAACTACCCACCTCAAAGCCCTTATACTAAAAGCGGTCCTAAGTAATTTCGTAGGCGAAGCGGGCATATTCCTGCAGAACTTGTCTATGGCGTGGTCCACTCCGTTTTTGGTAGCTTCTACGTACCACTCGGAGTTTTGGTTGGTTGAGTGCTTGTGGAACAGGATGAGAATCGCGAGAGCTACTCTGTAGAACACCTAAAAGTAAATGGTTATTTGTTTTATAAAATATACAATTGCTAGTGTATTCAAATACTATAGGTAATACGTTTTTAAACCTCACGTTGTACATATACCTTATATATCAATTCTATTTCTAAATTTATTACCAAAGTAATCAACACTGTTTCAAATTACATTAACTCTTATGAATATATCTATATTTCAAACACCAACCTAGGGAAGGTAAAATAAGCATTTACATGGAATCAAATCGGAAGTTTTGATCGACTCAATTGACGCCTTCCGCATCACCATATAAACTACAAACAGGCAAGTTAAAAATATATTTTTCAACAAGAGTACGACAATATATATGTTATATTTACCTTAATCCCTTCATGGAAGAAGCAATCCAGCACTCTAACCAGATGTGGGAACGGCAGCGCTGCAAGTATCCACCACTGCCAGTCTGCGTATATGCGCTCGGGACCGATCGCGCCGGACAGCCGCGAAAGGTGCTGAGCGGCCGACTTCTGCAACAAGATGCGATGCTGTACGGACGCCAGGGAAATTGAAAAAAGTATTTTCTTAAATCTTCGTCGAACCAACTATTCTATATAAAGATCTACTATTGAGACATTATTGACTTTTTCGGTTGTGGGACGTAACAACGCGCTCGATCTACTAGTCCGGGAAAATGAAAACATCGTCATAGAGACGAGAGGAGCGAATTGACAACCACAAACGTATTATATGGAATATATGAATTCTGAACTTCACCACTATGACCTTACTGGATAATTACCTAATCATTTTACAACAAAATAATATAATAGCTCGTAAATTTTGAAAAAGCAGAGAAATATTTCTCCACTTTCAATATGCTTTTAAGTACTGCATACCCAATAATAATATGAGTACCTCTATTTACCTAATTGGTACGGTTAAACAAATACGCCGTCATTGTTCTATTTATAGGAACTTCACAATCGATAGAAAGTGAATTATCATTACTAAATTCCTCATTACATATTCAAAAGAGTAGGTAATTACGTGACCCAAGTAAATATAAATGAACGTGGAAATTCTCATAGTATAGGACAAATGGGTTAGTTTTAGACGATCGATGTGCGATGTCGTTCACCTCGGGTTGTTAAAAATTTACGTAATGGCGATCGGTTTTTAACCTTAAGTTATCAAAACTAAAAGTTATTCATGTAAATGACTGACTTACTGAACTGAATGACTTTAAATGGAAATAGCGATTTTGAAGTAGGCTATAATATTAGAAATAATATTATATATTCCTTCAGCCGTCCGATTGTTTTAATAAGCAATAATTTATATAAATATTGAATACTATATAAAACTCCAATTTTGTCTGTACCATAGTACAGAAATAGCGCAATGTGCGGGACACAAGACAGTCCTTTGCAATACGTCGGTATGCCAATAAATTGTAAATAACGAGGATGAACGAATTCGATGGTGTATACATTCGTATATTGTTTATATTTAAGCTAAAATATTGGGTATCTTGTATAAATGCACAATAGTGTGGGCAAAGATCATCTCTTTTTTCACCACATTTAGAAAAAAAATAAAGACCACACTCCAATTCTAATAAGAAATATATCATACGATGTTTTGAATGAAATTACTTTAATTTGATATAGAAGAATATTTTTTACTTGCGCAACTTATAGCATTGCGCACATAGCAACGTAGGCATGTAAAGACAGTTGAGTAGCGGAACTCAAAACCACAGTGCGAACGAAAATAATAAATATTTCAGTTCCTCGAGAGGGAATCGAACTCATAATTTGCCCAAGCGCCCCATGCACCACGACTGGCCTCCATTATAATTTTAACGACTCAGTACTAGCATGTAATAAAGTATGAAATGAAGCTACTACTGAAAATATTATTAAATTTTTTTTAAATTAAAACACACAGTAAGTATTCAAACAAAAAAAAAAATAAGTGAACACATTTTAAATTTGTTACAGATAATATATGTAGCGAGCGTTATCATTACCTGCCATCAATCAATTCTGTAATATTCCATATTCATTTTTCATTTACATTGTTGTTGAAAGGTTCAATAATAAATTACCAGTTAGTTTTCTATGTAAAATACACATAATATATATTGAATGCTTATTACATCGCGATAAACATTGAAATAAAGATTATAGAAAATATTTGTATTATTATAGATAAAAAAATATGAATAAAAATTTTTCAGATCAAAATATCTCGTATAATTGAAATAAACATCTAACGTAAATGAAAACAATACTAATATTCATAAAAAGGGGATACAAAAGAGTAATTTATGCAATAACTCTACAAAACCATCGCGTGTAGAGAATTGTTAGAATTTTTCTGATAACGTCGTTATAGGGGGGACGTCACGCCATTCCCTCAAGTCAATATTACACTGCTATATTCTTTAGAAAATTTAGATTTAGATATTTCCTACTAAACTAAGGCGGAAAGTGGCTTTGAAAGATTTTATGTTATATATTGAGCATTGAGCAACAGAGCTCAATGCTGCACTTTGTCTTGTTATCGGAGCGTGACACCGAAAATAATTTATTGCCTAGCGTGGGAATCGAACCCATAACCGTCTCTTTTACAGTCATATGTATATATCATCGCATAGTTCTAATGTTGTTAAATTTTGCTTGTTATTTTATTATAAGAAAGAAAAAAATAGTGGAATTTTATAATATCTACGACGATCATTTCTAGCAACGCCTTTGAAATCCATAGCAATAAAATATACCATTTGATCAAACTCAAGACTGTACAATCGTTCAAAATTATAGAAATCATATTTCGAATTGTTACTGAGAAACTCACATATTTCTTTGAGCAGTGCGTACACATAACGCGTACCGATAAGAGAGACGGGTGTGGTAAAATATATAGCATCTATTTACAAATAGCTGCGATGCACAAATATAAATTGTGATAAGCTGTCAATATTATATTACAGTGTTTAATTAATAGGACGTTGATTTTTTATACCTAAGTATACATTACAATGTACGCATCTCAACTTTATAATTCTAATAATTTTATCGAATAACCTAATAAATGTTCAAGTAAAATTCTTTAAAAAAAATTATTGTCTTCTACAACGGTGAAGAAGAGTGAAGAGACATAAAAAAAATACAACTTACGGCGTGCTTCTTAGCGATCTGCATAACGGTTTTCCACGTGACTTCATTGAGAAGTTTAGTCTGTGTGATGAACATTTTCTCCTTCGACGCGACCAAGCTGGCCATGCAGTGGTAGCATTCTTCCTCTGAAAATAAAAGATAAGCTTCATCAGCAAAAGTTCATACAAAATATTGTTAAATGAAATACTAGTAAAAAAATATCATAGTACGTTTGAAGTTTCAGCAATCATAAGGAGATCTTGTTATATAGTATAAACCACTTAAATATGGGTGTATTATTTTAAACAGACTTATGAGCAGATTTTGCACTATTAATAATTACATAGTAATTAATATATATTTTTTAAATAATAAGAATGCTATTTATTAGCATAACATAACATTTTAAATGTCGTGGATCTACAATATATATAAATAAAACATAATCTACTGGTTACTGTTAATCATTAAAGAGCTATAATTCATCATTTATATATTATTTCCTTTTTCTTTGGCAGCCCCTGCTCTTTTTCCAAATAAAAGTAAAAGAAAATTATAATTATTTATTCGAAAAATATTTATAAATTAATTTCGGAGGCGATTAAAATCAACATTATTTACGAGCGATCTCTG
Organism: Heliconius aoede; assembly: GCA_037355905.1. NCBI lineage: Eukaryota > Metazoa > Arthropoda > Insecta > Lepidoptera > Nymphalidae > Heliconius > Heliconius aoede. Next base: position 469,446 of record JBAIZZ010000017.1, read on the forward strand.
GAAATATATAACATTACATTGACAAGTGTAAACAGAAATGCAGATGTGAGGTAAAATTACTCGGTTATTATTCTTAAACCAGTCGAATTTCATTTATGCCAAGGTCCTTCCATTAAAATCAAAATATTATTAAATATCATATAAATTGCTCCTTTTTGCATATTAAGCAAAATTTTATTTTTATTAACCAAATTAAATTAAAAAGTAGAGTTTTCTCTCTCAATTGGCTTTTCTAACAGAAAATTGAAATTCCACATTTCAATTTCAGAGTAATTGAAGTAATCATGAAAACGCTCGAGGCCCATTCTAAAACACGTCGAACTCAATCAGTGAAGTGACTGAGGCCGATTGCAAACCAGGCGAGCGTAGCGAACTAAGCGGTATGAGAAAATTGGATGAAATTTATATTATTTAGAAGGAACGTTATTATATATATATATATTACTTAGCCGTTAGCTAAGACTGTATACTTCTGTGTCATGAGCGTAAGATTGACAAAAGAAAAAATAATTCAATAACAAATTGACGACGATAAAATCTATGAAAAAATGACCCTTTGGAGCAAATTTCAGTCGTCGCGGCCAGAGTCCAACATCTCCTGAAAAATGTTAATGGGTTGCTGTTTTTTTAATTGAACCCGTAACCCATATAATTATTATACTATTAGGAAACATTATAAAAAAGAAAATATGAAATCAATTTAAAAAGTGCTGCCTGTTCTCTCTTCATACAACATGAACGTGGATTTAATTCACTTTTCTCTTAACACATTTATAGCACTCAACGCGAGATGAGAACAAAGCGCGCTCGCAGCTCTCCCCTACCACCCCCTGGTGGTGCAAAAGGGAAAATCTAGTTAGAGAAAGGATTGCTAATGGCGCTATAAATGTAGAATTATTGCATTATATCAGAATATTGCGTTCGGAATTTATCATTCTTTTATAGAGATTGGTAGAGGCCGTTGTGACATAGGAGCGTAATGTCTGACTGTGTGAACGTGAGTTCATTTCCCACTTGGGGGTATTGAATTTTAATTTTCCCGCTGTGGTAACAAGACAGCAAGACGAAGATATAAAGGTACTTATATATAAATTATAAATGCTAAACAAACTATGTAATAGTTCATTGATTACACTGAAAGTGTTTATCGGATTCACTTATGTAAGAGTACTTGCTTTGTATAGAAATTATAGTAATGTTCCCAAGAAGTCACAAATCAACAAGTTTATAGGACATAGGTCAATACTGTATTGTTGTATACAATTAAAAATAAATAAAAGGGAATTTATGTATGGCCGTAATTTCGTAATATTCAAAGTTGTACATTTAAAGTTACCAATGCTTAAATATACCATGTTAAAGTGATTTTTGAGGTAACTCATTTTAAAATCTGATTATTTACTCTGACCATATTTTTTGATTTATTATATATTATTGATTCATTAATTATACATTATTTCACTTTGCCAATCTTTAAAACTTTCAGGCCGAAGTGACGAAGCGGTTGTGGGTACGACTCTTGCTCGAGGGAAGCAATTATTTGCATTACCTAGTTCTAGTCAAAGACAAAAAATAGAGTTTCGTCACTCAGGACACTACCTCCCTGCTGTACGCGAAATAAAAAAACTAGCTATAGCTATAGAGCTAAACTTCACTAAAAAAAAAAAACTTTAAAATTTCATAGAAAAAAAATCTGTCTCCAGCCGACTCTACTAAAAATATGTAAACAATAACAAAACTCTCATGTAAACATAAGTACCTACCAACGTGACATTAACCTCGGCAATTAAACAAGCAGTATGTTTCCTTACAAGTGACATTTACCCTTTGCCGTCTACCGTGACATCACATTATTTGCACAGCGTGTTGAACATAAAACGTTGTTTTCATTACAAAATGTAGAGCGAATAAGCGGTTAAGTAATAATTGTTGTATACTTGAATATAAATATTTATAGAATAAAACATTATTTTCTATAGCAGTTTATTATTCTTAGCAGTTAAGAGTGATTTTTTTAGCTGTATATAGTAGACCATTAATCATAATTAAATGAACCCAGCTTAGTGAAAGTTTTACGCAAACGCACAAAAAGATTTTGTAAAAATGTCACGTCAAAAACAAATTTTCTTATGTGAGGAAGGGTGTAAGCAGAGGGAACCTAAAGTTATTACTGAGACCCTTCCTTCGCGACATTACGTGACAATGCGTGTTGAGCAGCGGGATTCAACATCGTGCTCCGTGTATTAAATATATCGATCACTAATAAGAAAAACAGTATCAAAATCAAAACAACAATGACGAATGGCTATTAAAAACGTAAACAAATTAATTGGCACGCTCAAATGCCATATAATTTAATAGGCGATCATTGAAAGAACGTCACTTTTGGCAGTTAGCAGTACCGATTTGGCTACCGCTACTTGTAACGTAATATAATTAGTATTATTATTGTTAACTTACATTAGTATGGTACAGTACTTGTGTATACTTTAGTATAGACGATGGTTGCGGGTTCGATTCGACGTTGCCACTCGACGGTATAATTATACATGCAAACGACGGCGTTAAATCTCGCCACCAAACGTGTTATGTATTATATTTGGGTGGAAAAGAGAGAACAGCTTTTATCACTAGTTTCGCCCGCCCACACTTCTTTAGCTAGTCATGCAGTGAACAAAATATTTAAGTATACGTATCTATATAAATAAATGTAATAATACATGGAGTTAGGCGGAAAGATTGTTTCAATAAACAACTCTATATATATTTACAGTACCCGCTCTCACAATGTTTACTAGACAAGTGTATCTGCAAACGGTACAGAGTTGATATCTTGATAATCATTCAGATGGTTTTACGAATATTTCAATAAACATTTCAATCAAGAATTGGAATAAAATTTTTTTTTTTATTAAAATCAAGATATAGACAAATAATTATATGTATTTTTTAAGTTTCACGCACACATCGATTAGGCAGAAAGAATCTAGTTTTAAGACATTTTCCTACATTTATCTGTAATTTAAAAGCACTCACAAACAAAAACAACTATTTTAAAATCATTTACATAGCAAAATAATAATAACTATTTATATACTATATAGTCAATGAATCAGTATACAAACAGAGACCAGACATATGTATACATATAACAATAAACTATTAGAACAAGCAAGTAATATATAAGTCGAACATAAATATTATATATTTATAGTCTCTTATCTGATAAGGGCAGAGTCACGTGCAGGAGACGAAGCAATAACTGATTGATAGGCACATAAAACCTATCTCGTTGGTGTTTATTGGTAAGTGCGGAGGCTTTATTGGTCACACACCCTGTTCCGTCTGTTACAATGTATTTGCAGTTTGTATATAAAATTTCGGTTATACAAGTACCTCACGAGGGCATTTAAGTAATTTTGCTGATAGATAATATTTCATTACTATAAATAAAACAATAATAACTTCTTTTTTTATATTTAGAAATAGAAAGATCTTTTTTGCTCGTTATAATTGTGTAAATAAATTCCACTCGAGTAATTAAATTACAAAAAGTTACAAAACCTGTTGTGGAGTAGAGAGAAAAACAGATCCACGTCGATGAAATTCATCTAAATTAACAACAAACAATGTAAAATAAATATTTTATTAGATTTCATCTCTCCATACGTTACATGCCAAAATGTTTTTTAAATTAGAAACAGTCTATTACAAACAGTATCATATATTATAGTGAGAGTCAGTATCATATATTATAGTAGATAAGATAGTATACATTTATACGTATATGATAGAGCAGTGACGTGTCGATTCGAATCCCATTCGCATGAAAGGTTTATAGTTAATATTTTTTTCGTATCCCATTTATTAGGCAGAGTTGTAGCATTGGCTTTTAGTTATGTTTTCATGACATAAACGATAACAAAATAAAGAGTGCAACGACACTGAACACGAATACACCTACATACAAATTGCGCCATTTAATAATAGGGGACTTGGCAGTGCGTTAACAATATACATCGAAACAAACAAGTCCTTGGCAAAGAAAGTCGGGCGCGTCAGTCGATTTACGTGCGCAATATTGATAAATCAATGGGACCGGGATAAATACAGAAAAAGCGTGCGTATATTATATATATATATACTATGGGGAACCTAGAGTGAAGTCACTCCGTTGCCTTGTTACCAGAGCGAAGAACGAAGAGTGAACTTTCTTTTCTAAAATGTATATATAAAATACATAATTTTAGTTTTTATTAACCTAAATTGTAGAGGCCAGGTAAAGATAATAAATAAAAGTTATAAAAAATGAACAGGTTTGTTTTTTTTATGGGAGAGGACAAGGCAAACGAGCGTTCGGGTCACCTGATGGTAAGTGATAAACAAATCAAATTTTATAAAGTAACGTAATATTTTCTTTATTTAGAAACATTATTCCTTACAATACAAGTTTTTAATCTGATAAGGTTTGAAATAAAAACACATTAAAGTTGTAAGGCAGAAAACAAAGGGACGCACCAACCATTCGTATGTGAAGTATATCTAACAGTGGGTCAAAGGCCGATTATTGAAGTTATTTTTGTACAATAGGAGATAATTTGAATGGTAACCTCGTCGGGACTCCGCTAGACTTATAAATACCTACTTACTCTATTAGAATAAATTCTAAATATGGACTAGCTAGTCTCTATCAGCTTCACGCTGTATCCCGCACACTGCAGGGTAGGCAAAGATAACTTGGTGTTAAGATACTCCGTTCGCCACCTTCCGCCTATATATTTTCGAGGCACTGCGTGTTGAGTTATGAAACTCAACACCGGGCTTTTTGCTTTGGTGCCTTTTTCTTTTATTATACACTTATATTTTATAGGACACTACTTTCTCCACACAGTATTTGCGACTTTGAGGCATTGTGGTAACGTCCATAAAAGTATAATAAATTTTGCGTAAATGCTGAATTGGCAGTCGTAAACATTCAGCGGGATATGGTCGTCATAAAACGCGAGTTGAAGACTTTGTGTTGTGGTTATAAAATAGAAAAATCTAGAAGGATGTGTAGGTAAAGTAGAATATTATTAGGTATCGAAGAAACAACAGTGGTTATCATCGGTGGATCAGTGGACCGGTACAAATACCTCCTGCTTTTAGGAATAGCACGTAAATTTGGCCGTCGATCGAAACAAAAAGTTTCGCGATTGTCGCAGTACGCTATTTTCAAAAAAGCAATTGAATAATGAAATAATTTAAAAATAAATTAAATCAGGAGGCATCTCAAATAAACGAAAGGACGTCTCTCAAAAAACGAAGGCCACCCAAAAATGTTCCGTTTTCCGAGATTCCGAGAGGGGTCAGAATATATGATTCATATTGGGTGACTTTTCAAAAATGGCCAAACAGTAATAAAATTATCAACAAAACCTGTTTAAAATGGTCTTTGTACTTTGATGAGTAATTAATCCTGTCATAAGTACCTTAGGATTAATATAAAAAATAGGTAATTCTATAAAAATGTTAAAGATGTTTTTAATATTTATGCAAGGTATTTTATATTTGATTTTTTATACTATATCAGATTTTGTTAAGTCATGGTTATAAGTAAAACACTAAAATAAACGACAGGTAGAAATTAATAGACACTAATACAAAATTAGTTATCTTAGAATTCATCTTATGGATATATTCTCATAAAATTTTTAAAAATTACTAGAATCAGTAAGATTTTATATAAATATTTTCGCAACAGAGTTAGTTTTGTAAGTGGCAGGCACGAATCGGGAGTCACAATCCGGTCAAGGTTGCGGGAAGCCGATGGATGGTTGGCTATTGAGGATATTGAATCAGCTTCTAATATACATGGAGAAAATGTAATCATCTCCCAATCGTAACCAACCTCAATCAGGTATTTTAAATTTTAGTTCTCTTAATATACGAAGATTTATAATAATCGGTAATTAATACAAATATTTCTATAATATTTAATAATAATTCAAAAATAAAAAAGGAAACAACTTATTATAGTATATGGGTAGAAGGTAAACTACTTATAGATGAAAACAATTTACTTTAATATATCGTAAATTTATTTCATACAATTGCAAGGCTTTCAAGAAAATATACTATGCTTTTATACTTAATATTATAAAACCGAAGAGTTTGTTTGTTTGTTTTAACGCGCTAATCTCAGGAACTATTAAATTGAAATAATTATTACAATATAATATGACGGTAAATGACGTGCAATGTAAGTAGGCTGGTAATTTTGGAAAATTATATATTTATCTTATATATATGAATCTCTTTCTATAAAGACATGAATACTTATCAAAATTAATTATTTAATAATTCAACATATAAGCATACAAGCTATGAAATATTTTTTTTATAATTCAATTTTACAAAAAAAAACACCTATTGTCGTCAGGCACTTTTTATAATATACATTAAATTATATTTATATAGATGAATCGTTATCTGAGAATTTATCAAGAAATGATACTGTTGGCGAGAATAAAAAGAATAATTTACAAATCTAAAATATTATTACGTCAGAACGAACTAATAAATTCTTTACCTTATTTATTTTTTAAATACATGTTACACACATTCAATATCAATCATTGTTATAATTATATAGTAATATATTACTGAGCATTAGTCTTAGATTACTTTTTCTTAAGAAAAACAGTATTTATACAGTTGGTGTACGTGATCACATACACGCTACCAGACGCTATTTACAATTGAATTAAACAAATTCACAAAAAAATACAGAATGGCGGGAAGTGTGACATTTAAATTAAAATATATACAGTTATCAAAAGTGTTATAAAAAACCAATATTGATAAAATTTGCCAGTAAATATATACATTCTATTATATACGCAGAGTATCCCCACTTTATAATTTGAAGCAAAGTATGTACGGTATATGTTTCAATTAGCGGATAATATTATAAATACACGAGGGAAAGGAGTGTCTTAACACTAGATTCCCAGGTTCCCTCTGCCTACCCTGCTATGGAGGGAATACATTGTGCACCTAAAAAAGTCATAAATACACTTTTCACCACACCACTTCTAAGTTGTAGTGCACTAGGTTGGGTCACTACAAATAGACAATTTTGATTTACATCGTTCAAGTTAAGATTTTACTCTTTCATTTTACTACTATTTTTTCTCTTTTTCACTACTCTACATCTAGTGTAATATACTGTAGCTGTAATAGTATTGTTTTTAAATTTTCGAGCAAAACCGCAGGACAAGCTTACATAACTTTATTATAAATTACTTTAAAAATTGTAATCCACCATCACTACGTAAATTTTATAGTCCGATAAGATAGATACCTACGTAAGCGATAAATCGAACGTGAAACACTCCGCCGCCACGAGATAGATCATGACGTAGATAACTAATAGTCACAGATAAGCCCACGCACGCATCGTCTGGCTACATATGTTTATAGTTTTATAGCAAAATTGTATAATAAACTCTAAATAGAGAGTCCGTTTCGCTTTCACGCAAAATTACTGAACGCATTTAGATGAAATTTTACAGTAATATATTATATGTAGCTGATACATCAGAATTTATGTAAGGATTTTGGATAATTTGGACAGAATAAATACACAATAAATTTAATCGGTGGAAGCCGAGATGAGGTCGCCGGTATATAATAAATTCTGGTCGTTTATTTAATATATAGGTAACTCTCGTTTAAACTTTTTTGTTCTTTTAAGCGTCAATATGTTTTCATTTTAATTAAGATCATTAAGTTTTATTTGTCACGTGATTTTAGTACCTATGAATATTAAATACTAATACCGTGTTGTATTTGTCAAATACAAGGTAAACTTTACTTGAAATCAATCATTATTATCTATTAATTGCTAGAGTTTCATTAAATGCGGATATTACTGACACTTAGCTGTTATTATCAAAGAATAATAATCCATACTTATTTATTGCGTCATATCTTTTGAACACGTCATTCAAAAAATCTTAACGGACTGTAAGTATACCCAAGTAATAATTTAAACCAAAAATAGTAACTTTGAGTTTTTCTCACATACCCTTCAACAAACAATCACGATATCCAAACATATAATATACATTTCTGAATAAGACATTTTTTAGGTTTAGAAATAACTGAAATTAAGACATTACTAGTAATACAAAGTTACGACTTTCTTACAAGCAGTCAAGTATGTGCTAGGTAGGCACATGACAATGTGAAATACGATATAAACGTCGTAAGTCGAGCAATTAACACCGATAAACAGATGCGCCGCGAGACATCACATGTGCTGAGCAGCGCTGCTAATGAGAAAACCGCAATTGCACTTTGCTTACAAAAACTTAGTATATCTACTTACAACCGAGTTAACTGCAAAAAAAATTATTCACAGGACAAAATAGTCGTATATTATTTTCTATTGATTAATTAATTGATTTTTTAAATATTAATTATAATTTTTTTGCTGTCAGTTTAGGTTAAATTTCTCAATACTAAAATAGAATAACTGTTAAAACGTACATCAGTCAAGTCGCAATGTGAAGAGAGCGGCGGTAATAAACAAATACTTAACAAAGTCATTATAGGTGCTACATTCATGACGTTTGCCATCCATTATTCGTTATCGTCATCTTTTTAACACCAAAAACTATTCTATTATTTATACATATTCCTAAGCGCTAAATAAAATTTCAATATAACAAAAAATATATACCTACTAAGGTAAATAGAGAAACGGATTTATCAATATGTTCCGATGCGTGAAATTAAAAACACCTTAAAAAACATCTTTTGTTACGAGTAGTGTTCTAACATTACATACTTTGAGGTTACAGGCTACGTAGGTGGCGCAAGGGCACAAGCGTGTAACTGTAAGCTGTAGACTCGATCCCCGCTCTTAGCAATGAAATATTTATTTCAATTTATATTATAATTTCTCCGCTCTGGTGTAGCGTACCAGTAGCAGCAGTAGGCGGTTTTCTCTGCATACCCTGCTGCGTGCAGGGTACGGCGTGAAGCTGATTTCTTTATTTTTGTATAATCATATTTAATACGAAATATTACAACAGATGACCTTGACACACCTTATCTGTTTAATCGGACCGAGCACATGATTAATGACCTACATGTATTAGATGGTGTCACAGCCTGTAATAGAAGTGACACGGGACCTATGCACATGCCACACCCATCTCTGTCGTAGCTGATGTAATTTGACTGTGTTTAAACAAAACAACATTCATAAAATAAATATTTTTTACAAATGCTAATAAAACATACATATAATTTAAATGTTAACTAGTAACATATATAAATATTTAAGTAAATTTAATAATTAGCTACGGCCATCGCATTGAAGATACATATCTCAATTTCTATATGACATCATTGCTAAAGATTCTTTTCTACCAAAAAAAAAAAAAAAAAGCAAAAAGTAACAAAGAGTTACTTTACGCAATTTGCTTGGTAAATATAACTATAAGAGAGAGACTCTCTTTTAACTATGAGAAAAAGGATAATACAGAGTCTTCTGAAATCAATAATTTCAATTCAATAATTGTTGAAAATATGCCAACTAATTTATCAGAATGTTACCTATATAGATTAAATATATATTATAAATATTAGAAAAACCCAAAAAATGATAATTTATATAAAAATATGTCACTTAGTATTACTAAAAACTGTAAACAAACTCTTATATGGATAACTACATAAGAATTATAGATGACCAAAAATCATAAGTACCTATATGACATGCATCATAATGTTGTACTTTGAGAGGAAAAAGAGAACCTACTATCGCATCACTCTATTCTCCACTTCCCATTCATTCTGACAGACAGAGTCCGACGTCAATATCATAAAATCAACAACAGTAAAATATATTATAAATGAGTATTTTTAAAATACATTTACTGTAAGTGATATTTTATAGTCATATACCTACAAACGATAGAAAATGTTCTTTTTATTTCATTCCATTCTATTTCTATTGCAAATCGTGAACGTTACCAGATGTAATAAAACCACAACACATGTTATAATGACACATTGCATTATAAAATTTGATGTGCTGATATTACAGCAATAAAGTAACGCGTAAAAATCCATAACGTGACCAGATATACTGAATAAAACGGTCGATATGAATTGCTTTAGTTATAATAATATCATCATAAAAAGAGATCTAAGAAATTCATAGATTTAATACACTTGCATGTGTGTATATCTCCCTTTTCATGACTGACAAAAAGCCGTCGTCGTGGCTATAAACGGAATGGTTGTGATTTTGATTCCCACTCGAGAGAGAGAATTACAAAAAGAAGAAAGAGAAGAAAACACGCAATGTCTAGAAAATTAGTAGTCTCTGAGCGTCGCCAACTCCGGGCTACATATTGTTAAGTAAAAAGTTGCCCACAAAGGAATCATGTAGGCAAGTAGAGCCTAGTTAAAGAGTTCGTTTTTTATACAACGAAAAAACAATACATACTGGTTTATAAATGTTATATATAAAATTCTTTACTAAGAGCATACGTTTAAAAAATGTATGTAAACTAAACCTCTTTACTCTTCTGCCAATAAAATAAGTATAACAAACAAATAATTCAAATCAGTATCGTCAGTAAATCACCACCAGCCCAGCTTCCGTCACATACCATTGTCAATGATAAGGCAACGACCTCAGCTGTAATGGGCGAACATAAAAATACTACAATGTTAGCACCTGGCGTACGAGAGAACTGTTACGCAAATGTACACCTACCATATATATATATATATATATGTATTGATGACTATAGGACTGATATATATAAGTAAAGATTGTCACAGATAGATTAGAAATATACAAATTATTTTTTATAAAGAATGCAAAAATATTTAATTGCGACAACTTGTGACGTGTGACATATAAACGCGACAAATTGTTACCAAACGAGAAAAGGAAATATTTAAATTTTTCATTTCCTCACTATGGTCACGTGGCAAAGTGCGGCGTTGAATTACGCCACTCAACACACAATGCGAAACCTACTATGAGCGGGATAGTGGCATGTATTAGATATCTCATTTTAAAGCACAAAAATTAAATGTTGCATGCCAAAATCCTCAGAAACTTACTACATGCACCTGGTACCCGGCATGATAATATGCGAGATAGGAGCACGTGCATTACAGACTTAAACATTATCGACAAAACAAATAAAGAGATGACTCGATTTCACCATAAAAGTATACAGAGATAAAAAAATATTAAATATTATTCCAAAAAATATAGACGCAACTGTCCTTGTGTTTGCAAGTTTGAGGTCAACAACCCACATTCATAATAATGAAAAATATCTCGTTGGAATCAATGAATCATTAGTGTCTATTTTCAGACACCGTGACAGCTCGACAGCTTCAGTCAGGATGTTATGGTAATATTGTTACAGTGTATGTTAATTACAATTACATTTTAATTATATAGATCATAAAATATAGTTTATAGTCAATTTAGTTCGACATTAAAGGATAGAAATAGTATTGTGAAGCAAAATTGTTGGTAATCAAAATTTTTACAATGCCTCCTTATGAACTATATCTTAGAGGAATATTTTCCTTATTAGTATTATATGTAAATAGATATGGATATTCTAGTATGTTAATAATTATTTATTGGTCTTGTTTACTTACTAGAGACAATAACAATTTGATCTCCAGTATAAAAGAATATTAAATAGTATTGAGATATACTAAAAAAAACGCATTTTTTTCTAAATAAGAGGATTCAACAAAGAGGATAACAACTGATTCCATATCACCACAACTAGCGTCTCAGATAAATATTATTTATGCAGTTCAGATTATATTTATCAAAAAAACGTCACAATACAAATTGTAAGATATACTTTTGTACTACTTAAGTACAAACATATAAACATATATTAGTATAATAAAAGCCACATTCTAATGTTTATACAACATAAAATTAACATATCACATCGCCGTTACCACGATGCGCCTGCGCACGGTAAATAGAGGGCCACCATTTGCGGTCTGAGCGCAGTTAAACCTAAGCTTTGATGTACGGCGCGACTCTGGCAGCGTCTGTTTATACATGCACGAGTGGAATTCTCTTCTGATTCAGTGACTTCAAGGCCGCAACTATTTTCTATAGTAATTCACGTGACTCGTAAGATTGGCCAATCGCATTTCGGTTTAACTACTTACTCAATAAACGTAGAGTATTTTAGTGAAATCGTTATATAATATCTATAAAGCAACGGATATAGCTATATTTCCAAAATAATGTTTTTATTACACGGACGCCATTGAGACGCGGTTTGAAAAGTATTCTATGGAACAGTTGTTTGTTTGTTCTTCAATCGGATATACATATATTGATTTGAAAGTAGTCTCGGTTGGCCTAAGTAAACTGAGCTATAACATACTATTAGAATAGACGAAAAGTGGAGAGAAAAGTGACTTTTAATTGAATTTCCTCAAGCAACTCTGCTTCATATATAATTATTTAGAAACTAAAAATCACCTTAGCGACTGTTCCTTCTAATCGTATTGCCTACGAAATATCAACAAATTACATTGTAATAAATTACTTTGTTCTATTATATTAGAAATATCTCGATCTCAAGTAAAGGCGTATAATCAAACAGAGAGGTTGAGAGGGCGTGGAGGACGGCATGACCTATATAGCGGTAACGACGCCCGGAGGGGCGGAATAGGCCGCAAACGAAGCGAATTTTATTCTGAGTACGCCTCTTGAATCTTCAGAGGTGACCTTAAAACATTTTAATATTATGAATAAGTTCGTAATTCGCAGGGGCTTTCAAAAATATGCGATATCTTTTACAATTTCATGTTTTATGTCAACGACGAAATGGCGTTTCAATGATACTTCATTAAAGGGACTAGAAATTAAATGTATAAATGACAATAACATTTGAGCTATAAAATAACTATTATTAATATGAAATTCGTTTTGTTTTAATTTTATTTTATTTAGCTTCGCTTTTTTGGACGGAGAGCTATGGCATTAGGTTCCACTTTCATACCCTATACAAAATACGTGTAAATCAATAAAAGAAAGCTCTTTTCATTTTTTCCCCTGTAATCAGAGTTTATTTGCTATATTTATTTGTAATATTAATGACATATATCTAGAATTATTTATTTATTACGCTAACATTAGAAGGATACGCTATCAAAATAAATATTTTATATTGTTAACATATGTAGGTATAATTTTGAGCCATGTTTTAATGGTAGCATTTAGGTCTCCAGCTTAGTAACATCTCGACCTACTTCGAAGATTAAACTTAGTAAACTCAGATATTGAATAGAATATTCACTTTTATACATAAACTACGCTGTTCTATTAAAAAATAAACAAAACTAATTTTTTGTTAATTATTTGAAAGAGAAAAATAAAACATAAATGTACATTTATACCTTTGATAGATAGATAAATAAAGTATAATTTCTCTTTTCTAGAATCTTCTCTTTTTTAGTATAGCAGGCTAGGCAGAGGGAACGCAGTGTAAAGACAATCCGTCTTCCTACTTTTGTAACAATAATTTTAAACTTTTAAAAAATTAACATTCATTTAATAATAAACAAAGCTAAAAATGTTTTATTTTACCAAATTACAATATCATGACTATTCAATTACAGTGTCTCTACAAATATAGATACTTCGACAAATAATATATATAATGCAAAACGTCTTACACGCTAATGGATCATACATATCAACATGCTTTGTGTAAACAAACTATCATATCACAGCCGAAAAAAGAACCAGCCATTAAAATAAATCAACATTTTTATTATAAGAATAAGATATATCTCTATATTGGACAAACACAATATATCGCATTAGTTCTTGGATTGAATGCTAGTTTTTAACTAAATTTTGTCTTCTGTAAAGCAATGAATTTTTCTAAAACATTTATTTATATAACTTTCTCAATTAAAATATTTTTTATAGTAATGATACTATTACATTCAATGACCGTGGGTTCCGGTACATAATGCGCCTTGAGTCTTCGCAAAAAACCTATAAAATAGTTGTATTTTCTTTATTTCAAAAATATTGAGTATATTGCCGGCTTTTCTTGGCAAAAATATCTGTAAAACCGAAGATAGATCCGTGTGGAAATGACAACACATTTACCTATTTGTTTTTTCATAGCTTCACTTGCCACATATGGCATGGTAGGCAGATTGAACGTAACGTCAAGTCATTTGGTTCTTCGAGACATTGCATGTTCAGTGACGAACTCACTTTGTCTTCTTATCAGAGTGAGGGAATACAGACAGGTCATTCCCCTGAGCGCAAATCGAACGATAAAACCCACAGCCAACGCGTTTACAGTCAAACTCAGTGCTTCTATGCGACGGTGGCCCCGTGCTGTTTTTAGATTTTATTATAGCCAAGTTCTATAGTGAATATTTTGATTTTTGTGCATATATATTTTTTAACAAAATTGTGTACAAGAAAAATAAATAAAATAAAATATAAGCAATTGGATAGGATATGCGTGATATAAAAAGAGTCCATCTAAAAGTTGGCGTTAGATCTAAACTATACAATGAAACAGTTGCGCGTCGACACGCCACAAAAAATGATTAGCGACCGCGTGCTTTCCCGATACTAGTTTTTTCTTTGCACTATAGAGATAAAGAATGTTTCTATTTTTTTCTTGTAAAGGAAGCCCTCGGCACGTGATTCGAGTAACAAAAAATTTGAGATTCAATTCCGCATTGTTTTGTAATGATGTCATTGAAAAAAAAAATGTTTAAACATGTTGAAAAACATTAAAAAAAAACTAGTAATACTAACTTTAACTATTACTATTAAGATGTTCATAATAAAACAATCAAATTAAGCCCTTACTTACGCCATAACATTACAAGTCAACTAAATTAAAAAGCAATCTCAAGATAATAATAAATGATTTATATTACTTTGTAATGCATAATATAGACATTATGATATATATATACGGAATTCGTCGTGAAATATAGAAGTAAAAACATATTAAGATAAAAACAAGAAAATAAGTTGGGCGTGGCGTGTTGCCGCACGTAGTCATTTATCCTCAGAGTTTACACCTTGCAAACTGGGTCAAGACAATTTCATAATGGAGGATATATGCTGTTGAGAACAATAAAAAAGTTAATTAAGTTTAACTATCTAACGTATTTATACATAGTAGGAATTTTGCTGTATTTTTGTTTAATAATCTTACCGCGTAGCAGGTTACGCACAGATAATCTAATGCCAAGATACTCAATTTTCCATTTTCAGCAAAATATCGAAGCGGAACTCAACACCACCTTCCACTGAACAAAGAGCATCTGCGCCACGATGGTAATGCTATATATTTTTTACTAGAAAATTAAACTCAAAACAAAACCTATAAAAGTACGCGCATCGACCAGCAGAAAAATATTTTTACTGTTATCAAACATCAAATAAGTACCTTTCAAACACGCGATCTTACACGAATGGAGGTTTTAAGGAGCGTTAACACGCGACAATTCAGATATTATAATAATTATTATGGAGTATACTGCAACATAAAGAAAAATAATACTTCATTCCACACTAGAGATTGCATTGTAAGTATTCAAACGATCATAAATTTATTTATATATATATTAGTTATACATTTTTCGATGAATTTTCGGCTTTTTTTTTACAAAAAAAATTTAATACTCTAGTTAACTAAGCGACACAATTAAAACAAAGTATTAAAAAAATCATACAATATATATATATATAAAATAGAATAGCACTTCGAAAGCAGCCTCAAGGACATCAATGAAGGAGCAGTACGTGACACAAGTGTAATAAAACATCTGGCGTCGAGAAAAAACATCAGGAAGAGATCTCGTCACGGCCGAACGAGCTGCTACCGAACATGTACTGGAGGGTTTTGTTCAGGCTTTTTGTCCAACCCTTCGACCTTTGCTCGAGTCAAAATTGGGTTTCAATTGACTTCAATGAAGGCGGCCTTTGTGTATTACGAACGAAATGTAAAAGCAGTAGGTGGTATTAGCAAAATATAGAATAGAAGCCATTTGACTCTTACATTAATAGGAAAATTAAATAATGAATATATATATATAACATCTCAAATATTACAAACACGATATTTACATAATCTATTTATTATATTTTTATAGAAAAAAAAAACTACGCGACAACACAAAAAAATAATGTTTGTTTCTAGAGATACTGGCGACACGCCAGCCACCAGCGTTCAGAGGCACCGGTTTATATTAAGCGGCCACAACACAGTGACATTTCACCCAAAAACATCAACAAAGCAACGTGAACTCTTGACTGGGATCCAGTTAGAACCGACTCGGGACGATAAGGAGAACTCAGTGTCAGACATAAGATTAAAAAAAACACTGACCAAGATCAATAACAACACTTTTTAAAATGTAAATATATTATTATTTTATCATTTATATATTATAATATATTATAGTTTTTTATACTCAATAACACTTGTTTTTTTTAATCAATTTTACGCTGTATCCTGCACACAGCAGGGTAGGCAGAGGGAACCTCGTGTTAAGACACTCCGTTCCCCACTTTCCGCCAAATTCTGGAGGCATTGCGTTTTGAGTGGCGGAACTCGACACTGCGCTTTGCCGAAGAAATGAAAATATTAATTAAAATAAACATTTCTTTTCCTCGAGCCAAATCGATAAAGAAAAAAAAAGAATTAACATACACTTACGAGATATGCTTGTATAAATGAGAAGAGGAAGAAGGAACAACTCTATTTATGAAACCAGCAGTAATCGTTCAAGAACCTATTACTAATGTCATGCTGAGAGTCTAAGCGGTTGAGATATAATAAATTGCCACTAAACGTTAACATGGTGCCACTTTCGAATATTAAAAGGCGTTAATAAAATATTATGAACTCATTTATATAACGTGTCATATCAAAGGCAGCTCAGCTAATAATAGATGCACAAGATAATTGAGAGATAGGAAATTGACTACACGGCAGACGCTAAGTGGAACTGTGATATGCCGACGTATTCTATTAATCGTGATCTCGTCAGCTCTAGGAGACGTTCGGAGACATTATTCCCGACTTTGTCGTGACGAAGAACAGTTCAGTTTTGATTGGGATACGATAGAACCTATAGGATACGATCCAGATGAATACATCCATGTACAAGATATATTGGCATTCATATAGTTGGAGCAAGGTTTAAGTTCGCTTGTGCAAGCGGCGTGGCATCAACCGGGACAGTCTCGAGCAATTTGCCTATTGCCGAGTTCAATTATCGCCCCCCGCACTCATTACTGAATTAAGCCGAGAGCGACTGTAAATTTTGTGACGCCTCTGCCGCGCTACTAAATTGGAAGGCTGACGACTATAACTAGTGGTCTCTGGAATGAACCAAAAAAAACTATTATAAATATTACGACTATTGTCTAACTAAACGGCAGAGAGGGCAGACGGTGAAAGCCAGGTTATCAAAGCAATATACTTATTATAGCCAATCAATATTTATAATACATATTAGCATTTCGTTAACGCACTTCGCCGACCGAAGTGACTCATTAATCTAGAGAGTCGCGGCTACAAAATCCTCCATTTCTATTCAATCTACCATTGTTGTAACTATTTAACTGTATCAAGTTATTGATCTCTTAATTAAAGAATTGTCATACAAATTAGTGGATGAAATTAATTAGTATTAAACGACATTATAACACCAATTCGTTGGGTTACAAACTTTAAAATGTTCATATTAATATAAAATCCAATGTAAATTTGACGTGTCAAGATAGCTTGTTTACGAGTCCAGATGCTAAAATTTGTATTATCATTGTAAACAGCATTGTGTGATAAGATTCGTCACTATACGGTAATGTTGCAGAATAACAACTTTTCATATATTTTGAGTTTTATTATTTTAACAAAATATAAATACAATTTAAATTAAATTTAAATAAATAAAATTCAAATATAATAAAAATAAACATAATAATTGATCTATTTCAAATCCTATGGGACACACAATACAAAAACATTTAATATAGTATAAATTCGTGTAAAAAGAATATTATCTTTAGACTCACCAGGCATAAAGTGCAACAGTGCAGCGGTGATGGGGTAGAGGCTGGGGCTGTACGTGATGTCGGGGCAGGCGTAACCGAGCACGGACACCACGCGGTCCGCGACCGCGCGACCCTTGCGGGTCAGATGGTATCCGAGACAGTGAGTCGCTTCCACAAATGGGGGGAGCATGATCGGCTTGTCCGGCAGCTCCACAGTGCCGAACACCTGTTGACAAGCAAGGGTAATTTAAATCAAATTGTAAACATGGCAAAATATTTTCATGGATATAAAAATCTTAATAATTAATCATTACGACAAAATACATTATAAAAAATACTATACGATTACATTACTTATAAAAAAAACACAATCACCTGAACTAATAGCTCTGTAATTACTATGTGAAAGTAGAGAATCGTATTAAAATTACGCACAGTAGGAAATATATTAGTTTCTTTTAGTTCACCGGTAATTGCCACGTAAACGTACGTCAATAAAAAAACAACTGTTGCCCTGAATCTCAAGACGCCGGCAAACTCAAGCACTTGTTTCTTTAGAGAGGCCTACAGAATTTTTATGTCATTGCGTGTGTACTTTATTAGCCAACAGTTTAAAACTTGTTATAACATATAAACGACAGCTCATTGGAAAAGTGGTAGAAATTAAATTAAAAAAAAAATTATACAGTCATTTTTACATTTTAATCAAACAAAACAAATGTCTACCGTATGGAAAAACAAATGTAGGCGTCCAAACATAAAATTGAAAGAACCCGAAACCACAGCAAATATTTGACTTCGCATAACCGGCGAGACGTACCATACAACAAATGTGCTGTACACACATATCAATTACCGAAAAACTGTATACAATTAGTAAGTCGTCGAGAATTTTTAAAAGAAGGAATATTTTTCTAAAAAAACAAAAAAAAGAAGAATCGTGCCTCGTGTCCGCCTCGCAAATTGGTTTCATAAACACATTTAAATCAGTTATCCAATCTGCCGTCGACATATTCGCAAGTCCACTCGTGATTATCCACTTTGCCGACAAGGTCGACTCCGTCGGCCCGCTCGTATAAATTATACATTTTGTCTAGAAACAGTCCCTACGCATAAATATAAATACCTACAATGTGCGATTGTTATGCGTTTTTGTTATAAAAACAATAGAAAATCTATTTATTGTTGTCAAAGTATGAAAAGTGTCACAGATAGTTGTTATTTTCAGACATTGCGAGTTGACTGGCTGAACTCAACGTCGCGCTTTGCCTGGTTATCAGACCGAGGAAATGAAAATATTAAATATTTAATTATAGGAATTTTGTTCACTTTTGCTATTGGTCGCACAAACTACAAGAGATTCCGATTCATATACCACCGTCTCTTACATAGATGGAGAATGAGGAGAGAGTGAAGTATCCCTTGGCTCCATATGCTGCATTATGCTGCATTAATAATGCAGCATAATGCAGCAATGCTTGACACCGATAATATATGAAAGATAAAATCCTATTAAAAATTCTTACATATTTTTAAAAAATGGAAAATAGCTCAAACTTTAAACACAAACAATGAGCAACGAGCTAAGATCTTTGCAATATCATCACAGAGCTGTTCAGACCGACGCTTTAGATCAATATTTTGTTGAACAACGATAAGAGTGTATTTTCGTCGAGATGTTTCGTAAATTAACTAAAGATTTGAAGGAAAATTTTGCACTTTTTGACTTTACAGTCACTACTAAAACACACGAAAGACAGAAGATTAAAGGCAAATAACTTTTTATGCTAATAAATCAAATTTTAAAAGGCAGGGGAAACTTAGTGTTAAGACACTCCGTTCACTACTTTCTGTCAAAGTCTGGAGGTATTTATGCGTTGAAGGACAGAACTCAACGCCGCGCTTTGCCTCTTACACCGAGCATCGAGCCCACAACCGTCGTGTTACAGTCACACGCTTGTGCCGCTGCGCCTCGACGGCCTTTTAAAATTAGCATTTGCCATAAAAGAAAAATAAAGCTGGAAAAAGTTCAAAAGGGCATACAATAAGTATGTGTACTGTATATGTCTAGACCATCAATTTATGTGCAGGATATACATCAATCAGCATAAGAGAATAATTATATGTAGTGAAACAATTTCCAACGTTAAATAATAACTTCCTTGTACATTGAATGCGCATACGCGGCTCAATCTATATATACATATGTATACGAGAAAAAAATAATTATACATTTAGTATGGCGAAAATTAAGTCCAAAGAAATATCCTGTAGTTATATTACATGAGTTTTTTTCTAGCTGTTATATGCGCTGTATCCTGCACATAACAGGGTAGGCAGAGGGAACCTGGGAAGTTCGTGTTTACACATTCTGTTCCCATTGCCGCGCCTGACCCTGATACCACAGGAAAAATTAAAAAATATTTCATTTCTTCGAGTGGGAATGGAACCTACAAGCTGTCTTAACGCTCCCTAAAAAGACTGTGAGTTGCGTAAATTCAAGGAGCAATTACCGACACTAGGTTTTTAACATAAACTATAGAATAGAATAGCATTATAAATAATGAAAATGGGATGAAAACCGTTATATCGCAGAGTCCGCATGTAGTTGGCTACGGGGTCAGCTAAATATATTTGTCATCCATTTCCTAAACGTTAGATAGGAACCAGGGTTTATAGACAGTTTATACAGAATTAATCCACCGCACTTAATTTTAGACAAAAATACAAAACGTTCCATAATAAAAGTAATCTTTCAATAAAGATAGCAATCATTTTTATTGCTCATGCTCATTGGACACGACAATTGACATGTGTTATAAAAAGTACCCATATACATATAGAGATATTTAAAAAATAGCCACTAAAATATAAAAATAAGTTTATAGCCCGCAATGTTATTTTTGAAAACAAATAAAATTTTAAGGATAAAAAAAACCTTCACATAATAATTGTAGCGACATTCACCACTTATACACCAAAATTTTCGATACATAGCGTCCCATCCCCCGGGTGGTAATCGAATCCACAACGTCCAGTTTACAGGCAAACAACGTACTGTTGCGCTACAAGTCAAACATATTAATAAATAAAATACTACAAATATGAAGAGTCGCGAAAGAGATTACAACTCATAAAATCATATCAATGAACTAGAACAATAAGAAAATAAGTTATAACTGAGAACAAATAAATTAATTCGTCCGTCTGATCATCGCACTCGGTGCTATCGCATCGTCCTTGCCACTTAAGGCCACTTATAAGTTATAATGTAGTCAACGGCTAAGAATAATTAATTATAATTAAATGGAGTTTTCTCTATGATAAGTAACATCGTGTTATATTTTTTTAATTTCTCAACAAATTAATTTTGTTTACCTTTAAAGCAAGGATAATTATGTGGATAAATTACATACTTTAGTTTCACGCCTTATAGAGGAGTAAATGATGAAATTAAATATTTCATGTCCCCGAGTAGGAATCGAACCCACAGCCGCGGCATTAACAACGCAGATTATAAAATAGTAAACAAAAAAAAACAAACAAATTTAGTCTTAATTATAACAATCATACACTGCTACTGTACCGCTGGACTGTTCCGATAAACATTCTGGCTGGATTTTTTAAAACTTGTTTTAAGATAATTACTATGTTCGGCCTTGTGTTCTAAAAATAGCTTGATGCACGTCAGGACATTCTTATATATGAAAAAGGATGGGAGTGTGTGTGAGAGAGTCACGAGAACGTTTTCATCTTTCGTATGGGTAAACATGAAAAATGATCGGGTCAGGGGGTCAGATATGACAAAAGTTTTAAGGCATTATAAATATAAATACGTGGGATGACAGGTATATATACAAAGAAAAAAAATACAAATACAAAATGAGTGAATATGCCCGCAAATTTGAGTTTCTCTACTTTTAAGTTGACAAACTTAAAGTTTAAAATGTCGTATAATCGTCGTTGGGCGAGTCCGACTCGCACTTAGCTGGTTTCTATTTATTCTTCAACAAGTGGATGCGATGTGATGACACAAGGTTTTACATTAAACTAATTCCTTATTACACTTAACTCGAGACCAAACAATTTTAAGCGATCAGATCAATCGTCCGTTTCTTGGCAATTATTCGGGAGTTGTTACGACAGCGGAACAGATGAAGATATAAATAATATTATTTGGAAACCTATATTATATTCTACACGTAACGTGTGTTGTTTATTGTTATGAGGAAATTATAATCTTTGGTCAAAACAACGTCGAACCGCAAAGCCAAAGCGTGTGAGATGAATATTTTATTATAGCTTCACGCTTTTAGGATAGGCAGAAGGAATCTAGTTAAAGCGGAACTCAACGCCGCGTTTTGCCTCGACACCAAAGCGACGCGACGAAATATATATATATAAATTTAGATTTTAAAATATAAATTTAAATAAATATTTTATTTCCTCAACTGGGGATCGAACTCACAACCGATTTTGTAGCGCACTTTGTGCCCCATCGCCACGACTGGTCCTCAAAAGTTTTTATGTATAAATATAAAAAATTCTTCATACATATAAACTAAAACTAGTATTTACGTTATAAGATAGCAGCTTTCAGTTATAGCTTTGCTGTTGCAAATGCATTCAACCTTGACGGACGGACGGATAAGAACGAGCAGTATTGAGTGCCTCTCAACGCATGTTCTGATAATAACTTTGATCTGAATATTACACTACATGTTGTTCTAGTATTTATAATTTATTAAAACCCATATATAAATATGACGCGCAGGTTTCACGCTGTATCCCGCAAATAGCAGAGTAGGCAGACGTAACTTGGGGAACAAGTGTTAAGAAATAACACATCTTTCTCATTTAGACACTTTAATAATAAATTATTAATAAAATATTTTATAATTTACAGTAGGTAAATAATAACTAATACCCATAAAATTTGCTCGAGCATTGTTTTGCATACTAATTGAAAAACAGCGTAAACAGACGATAGATTATAGAGTCGTAGACAACGAGCACGTGGGCGAGGCTTAGGCTCTAATTAGTGCGGACACAACCTCGACGCGACCTCTTGACACCGCCAATCAACGGTTAATTGAATAAAATGGACCGACCGAATTGCGAATTCGATATGCCTCTTTTTTTTGAAGTAGGGAAGCCTTGTTAAGAAATCGACATGTACATATTAATAGATAAATAAAAGTATTTATTTATGTATAGCAACAAAAAATTACGTATTTTTGCATTTAACCACAGAGTAAATAAATATATACATCGCCGACGCTATTCCCTCACGGATAAGATCGATGATACTATTTTTGGCAGAGCAAATCCACAAGGCGGATTCCGTTGGAAATAACTTTGTTTTACCATATAGCTATGTACATAAGCGTTGTAAATCTTTCGCGGTCGAATATCGATTGCGAAAACGCTTATATTATTGAGTTTTTGGTTTAATTATAGATTTTCTATTTTTTCTCTTTTAAAAGAATGAAAAAAACGTTGAAGATTTTCTTATATACAGCGATTAATAGTTAGATCCAGGTGAAACTAATCAAGTGAGTGATGATGTGATTGAAAGAAGAAAAATCTACAATAGCCTAGCTATTTAAGATATTTCTTCTAGCCTATATAATGTCATAGGAACATATAAATAACTTCAAAGGCAAGCAGCAAAGGTTCTAAGCGTAACTCGTGAGCGACAGTTGAATAAACAGTAGAACAAGTCTCTGTGGCAAAAAACAAGGTCCCGTCGTGATTTACATAAACATAAAGAGTCAGCTGAGGCTGGCCTGCGCGTGCGTTTCGTGTTCACATTTTAAAAATCTAAATAAAATGTATGGCAATAGTAAAAGAAGTAAATAATTTAGATAATTAATATACAATCGATACTGTTAAGATAATTTAATATGTAAGTTTATCTAAATTTATTACCTTTAAAAAAAAAAACTCAAAGTTTTCGCGGTTTAAAACTTATTGCAGATAATGATTTGTTTGGAGAACAATAATGATACTTCCATTATTTTAAAAAGTCACATAGGTCTGCAAACAATGCTGAATTTACATAAAATAAGAATAAGAAATCGCCTTTTTTGGATATTGTCCAAATCTCAGTCACGATATACAATAAGCGTCTTAAATTCCTACACGTTACTATAATAAAACAATCTTCATTCAGTGGAATATTACGATACCACTCTCCTGCCTACAAATAACATAGAAACTTCCACTGTTCCAATTCGATAGAGCGAATCATACAAAAGCACACACATACATATATATGCATATATATATATAGTGCATATCTACTAAAATTATACGTAATATTATGAGAAAGGACAATTTCCGTATCAGTAGTAGGCGCTGTAAACAGTTCTGACCTGATAACCCCGGGGAGCCGCGCTTGTTTACCGTGATTAAGTAACATATCACCCATCGTCTGGGGGTTATCTTTAGTTACTGAATGCACTATTCAAATGTGTATAGTTTGTGCATCTTGTTCCCGCGTGTGTAGAAAATTTAATTTATGATAAAAATCTTTCGGTATCGTGTTGAGGAACGAATTGTTTTTACTAGGTTCCCTTGGCACTCTGCCTGCTCTGTGCTATGTGCTGAATACAGCGTGAAGCTTGAGGTAATTTAAACAAGCTGTTGTTGCATCAAATAAAAAAAATAGAAAACGGAGAGTTTTAGCATCAGATTCTTCCTTCACTCTACTATGCGGAGAAAAAAACGTTAACTACTTTTCCAATTTACATAAAATTACCACTTCAATCTACCTACTATAATTTGTTTGTCTGTATGAACAAATAATTCAGGTTGAAATATTTCAACAAATATTTGAGCGTAACTATCTATACTCTTATTTATCTTTACACTAAATCAATAATAAGGATTAAACAATTGAATGTTAATAGAATTTCACACATCCAGAATTTACTTTACGATAAATTATTATGTTTTTCCCCTACAGATCACGTTTTCGCACATCCATGCAATAATGATATCGCGAAAACATTTATTTTTTTTAATATCTCTCCAACCCATTGTTCTTCTTTTTAAATACAGAGTTCTATGTGAATATTAATATTTTTTAAAACTACATCGAAATGGACTGCCAACATTAATGAGCCTTAGATCAGTAATTTTTTACATGTCAGTGGAAGTCGTCGATTTTAATTTAGATTCAAAAACTACTGAATACACGCGATTAATCAAGTTATGTAGAAAGTTCCCGGGAAGATCAATAGCCAATATAAAAATGACCTACAAAACAAAAACTGACAAGACAGATAATTATTTTGGCAAGCAGTCGCTAGAACTGGTCGACCTAATAAAAGGGTAATCGGAGTATGGGATGATAGATCATTACGTAACGCACGCGGACACGAGCGCCGGCCCAGGGATCGTTGCACAACGGCGCATTGCTTTAAATAAATTGAATATGAAGCATCTTTTCATTGACTACTTCCGCGACGTGGTGACATTGTTTGTACATATACCTACCGTTGATATACTTGTCTAATGTCTATATTTTACTTAAAACTTCTTAGTATAAGTAATAAGAATAGGAAACGTGTTGAATTTTAAAAATTCCCAATTTGAACACTATACAGTACTCCGTATTCCTCTGGTGGTTCCAGGACGACAAAAAGAGACACGTCAGGTATCTCTGAGAGTTAACAGTTACAATTACTAATTTCTTTTATCTATAATTTTTTTTAATTATTATTTTCTTTTTTGAGGCTGGTCGTGGCGCAGTGGTACAAATTGTGCTGCACAATCGACTGGTTGCGGGTTCGATTCCCACTCGAGGAAAGAAAATATTTATTTATGTTTTCATTTCTTCGCTCTGGTTAAGTCAGCCGTGTGGTCCCGGCTTAGAATAGGATCACCCTGGTACTGTCGGTGTCGTAAGAGGCAACTAAAGTACGTGTGGTAGAGTCACGTCGCCAGTAATGGCAACACGCATGGGCAGACTCGACCGGATTTAATACCACCCCCGGCATTTTACACCGGCGTGAAGTAGTCGCCCTTGCCACTGCGTTTCGCATTAGGTAATGCCGGGCCCCGGTGCCCTTCATCTCCACCTTAAAGGCTGGCAACGCATCTGTGGCTCCTCTGGTGTTGCATGGGGTCGTGGGCGGCGGTAATCACTTACCATCAGGTGACCCGAACGCTCGTTTCCCTTGTCCTCTCCCATAAAAAAAAAAATATATATCTACAAAAAAAAACAACAGTGCGCACTAGAAACAATGCACCTACCCGTGTATTTATAATATTTTTCATTCAGTAAAATGTATTTTATTACAAACGCAAGAAACGTTTACAGCATGACATCATACACACTGTTATATTACTACTTATCGACCCCTTCAATCGTATAAACATATAATATAAATAAATGTTTAGAATATATATTATTTACAAAAACATATATTATATATACAGTAGCGGAGAAATTAATGTTATATTGTAAATTAAAAGTGAAACGTCACACGTGATTGAAGCACCTATTATCATGTGTTTTGATAAATAATAAATAAATAAGTCGTAAATGTGCAATAACATTTGCAGATATTGAAGCTTGTGAAATGTATGCATTTAAAATGTGTTAATAATTTAAATAGTAATAGTATACCATAACTTGACTGTCCTTATTTTTTTTTCTATTAATATTATATAGATTCTGAAGAATCTAGAAAATGAATCTTCCAACTTCCGACCGTACGAACGTTGTTTAATTCATTTAATAATTATGATACCGTTAATAATATGAACGCGTGCACGTTACTCAAATGTGCTACATAATAGCTAATTAATTTTTTTTTATAGAATACCTACTTCTGTACTTAGATAATCGTTATTTATTTATCTAAAGTATAAAAATAATAATATTTTGCTTACTTTGTGAGTCTTTTGTTTTTTCTTGTGTAAATTAAATTAATATATGTACATATATGAATATAGTTATCAACCAAATATAATGAAATAGGTACGATGGTCTGTCTACTACTAAGGACGTGTGCTAAATTTCATTTGTATTTCTTTGTTGATTTATTCCCAAGAATCTCAAAAACACAAACACAAAGGAAATATAAACGTAAAGAAATTATCATGTTTTAAAATAAATTTTACAATAGTTTTTAATAAAAACTATTTCAAAAGAATTAAGAAAATCAAAAATCCCGAATAGATTTTCTATAGCGCATGAGCATAGCTACAACAAGATAACAACAACAACAAGACAATCCAAATGTAAAGAAACAATAATTACATTTAATGTAATTGCAGACTTCTCTATTATATTGCTAGAGATGTGCAATAGTTGCTGCGATAAAAGACCACTTTGTAATGCAAATCAGTCTGATTAACTACCCACAGGCAGGTACCTCGTTCTATAACCATCCTGTACATTGTTTATTGCATGCTGCCTGGTTTAGTTCAGACTTTCTCATACATATAAACCGGTGCAGATCCAACGTCCAAAATTTTTTTTTAATAATAAAATTTATTTTAAATATATTTAAAACTTTAAACCAACCATCTTATTCGTAGTTTAACTTTTCGGCAGAAAGTGGGGAACGGAGTGTCTTAGCACCGACGGTCCCTCTGCCTACCCTGCTGTGTGTGTGTGTTACGACTTACAATAAATGCAATTGCAATAGATTCAAGTTTATTCAATAAGTTTTATATGAAACCTGGCGAGTGCAGGAAATGACAGTTTGCTCCTCGATCGACTTCCTGTCATCGATTCAACGCTTAGTCACAACCCGCCGTCATTTCAAAGCCAAGGCACTAATTGCGATCAGCTGTTCCGTCAAGGACAAAATTACTGGAGCGTATATTACTTAATAATATTTTCTTGTTTGAATTTACAAGTATAATATATATTTTTTATAGAGAGTAAAAAAAAAAACAGGATTTAAGTTTAAATATTAACAAATCAGGCCAAAAAACGTTGAATCGTCAGTGAAACTGTAGAATATTGAGTTCGCGAATTGCAATACAGAATGTAAAATAAAAGTAATCCCGCGCCCGCGCACGTGACCGCACTGTAGGTGAGAAAAGCAAAGTAGGCATCTATTTTTGGACTTGGCTCGTGGCCACTGCTCGCGCGCAATTCTATGTTAGTCAATAATACGGCTGTCATGAATTTTATATAACATCAAAATTTGGCTGTATAACGCTCAAATCAATTTGTCGTTATTTATACGTAAACGAAGGCCGCCCGTTTAAGTTGAGACGCAGTTACGTTATTGTCATAGGTCATGATTGATATACCTACTCGGCAGTATCACCGCGTCACACAAGGTTGATGTGGAACGCGTTGAATGATGACGAAGGTTTAATTGTTGCCGCAATATTGGCAATATTCCTTTTAGCCAATACGTTACAGTAATCTACGAACTCAAGAAACGCGATAAAATTCCATTCATCGAATATGATATTATGAAGTGGAATATATCCTTGAATGCCACTCGCAAAAATGATAAAATAACTGCATTTCTATATATAAACACAATTTAACGCGTTATACAGTTGTTTCAAGCACACACCTGTGGTCTGTATATGTGAAACATAAGTTTAACAAAATATGTCTATTGGAATTTTTTTTATTTGACTTGGATGTCGTCGGAGAGTAAGACACTCTCCGACTCTCTCACTCCTTTGCTAAATAATAATATTTCCCAAGGTTCAGTAACAATTAAAACAACATTTTACAATTGAATCAATTTATATACATATTAATAAAATTAAACACTTGCTTATCAACCTCAAAAAAAAAAGAAACAATGCAAAACGGTTATTCTTTAAGAAATATATATATTCTATATATACAAATACAAGTACATAATTTTCATTCATTATATTATGTAAATCCATAATAATTATTGAACGAGAGTTCGACATCCCTCTAGGTCAAGGCGCGCAAGTCGTTGGCACCACACCAGATGGGTGCACCACTGACAAGTGATTCCAATCCGACATATATTTCAAAACAAAGAACAAACCGACCATATGGAAAATAGCTATTTTCTTTGTCATCTAATTTGCAATGGGCGCAAGGCTAACAGTATATAAATGTTTGATATAAAGACAAACGGTTTATTATAATAAGCTCTGCATAAGCTCGCATAATAATTAAAATACATGTAGGTATTTGAGGCCGTCGTGGCGCAGGGGGGTGTCCTCGCCCTGGTAACGAGGTTAACGCGGCATTAAGTTCCGACATTCGGCAAGCAATGCCTCAATGGGAAGTGTGGAGCGAGAGTATTTTAATGGCAACAGATTGTATGTGAGCCATACAGCGTAAAGCTCAAAAAAAGCTGTCTTGTAATTTGGGCAGAAAATGGAGAAAAGTAACATTAAATTCTGTCTACCCAACCTTCTACATGTGGTATATAAGGTGAGGCTTTATACAAGCAGGTGACAAATACGTATAACCTTTACAAAAATCCGGATGTTCTCCAAATTGCATTAATAAAACGGGGAAGTGAAAGATAAACAAAATATGATGTCATCGATTTCTACAAATGGTAGTGTACATTTTAAGCGTGGCATTCCTTCTAAGAAAACCGGAATTTTGGCGAGCGTCGAGATGCTTGCCTCGCGAACGACACGTGGCTGAAATCCTGAAAATTGACTCACCCAACATATGTCACAAATGTGATTTTCACTGGTTACTTCCGTTGAGGAAAACAACATTTTTCCTTCTGATTCATTCATTTTGTAGAATTGATATTAAAATAAGAAAGATATGTGTATACCATATACATAAATTACCTACAGGAATCGCATATATAACTGTAACTGTATAAAGTACTGAACAGGTGTATTCAGATTTATTTTAAGTTACGAATTGTTAAATGAAATATATCCGGACATATTTATATTTGTTTATATAAAGTCAGAATAAAAAAATGTAACTCACAAAATAAAACAAAATACGACACTAAAACATAAGTTAAATTACTTATCTATTTTTATATCTACTAAAAAAACAGTTCACGCTTTTTCCCGCATAACAGGATATGCAGAGTTAAACTAATATTGAAATACTTTCCGCCCTTTCTAACTTTCGAAACTGTTGAGTTGGGGAACTCAAGCCACTTCTTGTTTTGTTACGAGAACAAGAAACTGAAAATAATTTATTCCTTCGAGTGGGAATCGAATCCACAACCGTCGCGTGTACAGTCAGACGCTGAGACAGCCTCTATCTATTAATATAATAATAATACAATCCATTTAATGAATCGTTTCCATTACAGACGAAATCTGGATTACATGTATATTGTTTTATGGTCAAGCTCGTGCAGCTGTATATTGTACATACATGTGGTGCACGACGAAGGTGAACCGGCTCAACAACAAACACATTGCCAGCTTCGTATATTTACTTATAATATTTCCACCCTAATATTCAATGCTATATGAAAACTTTCCATAGCGAAAATTTTATTCAATCATTTAAGAATATTAATAAAGTAATTACAATATTGTCGTAACCTCAACCTAGATAACGTGTGAGCGGAGGTAGGTAGATATATGACAAATAATAACATTTAAAAACCATTAAATTACTTGAAACGTGACGCACTGTATTTGTGTGTTTCCTACAGAAATGATTAAAATTTATTCAACACGGCAACAAAGAAAATATGAAACGGGAACAACACTGAGTGTCTACGAATATATTGGACAACATCGAAATGTGTAGGTTATATTGAGAGTGACGATTGTGGATTCGAATCTCACTTAGGGGACCATGTACGTTTTTAAATATACAGTATACATTTTCTAGACAGATAATAAGTAAAATTTCGCCACCTAAATAACAAACGACTCCATTTCATAGACAAATAAATAGAGAACAGAGTGTTGCGTCAATAAGATCTCAAAATGACACAAAATAGAAAAAAAACAAAAAATAAAACATTCTTCTACATAAACGGTAAAAGGTACTCCGAGCACCTGTTCAGCACAGTATGGATGCTCGCACTTCGCATGCAAGCCTGAAGGTGAACCGGGTTGGTTGACGCCGTGCCAACCGCATGCGCCGAAATAATAACAAGAACGTTCGCGTTCAACCCACCAGAACATATTCCTGCAATGTTTATTTGCTTTTCACTGAAGAAGTTGCACGTATCGATACATTGTATGAACACGTTATAATAATATATATTTATTTATGTTACGATAAAAGCTTTTTGCGAACATCCGTACGGTTTCTTAGAGGATAAAAAAATGCATATACTCGGCTTTGTAAACACACATTATATATTATGAAATACACTAAGGATTTATAACTAAATAGATTAAACAACAAAATAATCATTTACAAATGGATAGTTAAATTAATAATTAATAAAAATTGAACGTTAAATTTCGATTAGTTACAACATAATAATCCACCAAACAAGATCTACTAATGAACAGTACCATAGAATTGAGATATTTAGTCATTTCCAAGAGACTTTACAAAGAATATTATCTGTGTGTTTTGTATGGAAAATGTGGTAATATAGAAAAACAATAACTCGAAAAGTTAGTAATTTTCATTAACAGGTGTATAATCGGCGGGCCATTGTTGGCCGCAACTAATTGTGATGCGAGAGACGTCCCGGCGCGTTGGACGCGCGCGCGCACGTTGATGTCGAACGCAAGGACTCGCACGATCGCCCAAATGTGTCCCGAACGCGTGGAGATACATTCAAGTTTTATAAAGCAGCCGGGGTTTTTTTTAAATGTTTGTATTTGTGTAGTGATTGTTAATGTAACATAATACTTGTAAAAATCTCTTTAAAATCAGAATAAGCCGAAAATATTACATGCTTTCTAGTTTGCCTATCTAACGAAGCATATTTATATATTCTACCCCGGCGAAAAAGGATAAAAATAAAGTCAAAATCTATCTTTCGAATTTAAAACAGACCCTTTTCGTAATTTTAGTAAGTATATTTCGTACTACAGGTAAGTGAGACGTAATTTCTTTTTAAATTTTCAGTCACGTAGACACGCTGGCCAAGGACTTTATGCACACAACTTAAACAGAAACTCCATTATTTGTCCCGACAAGTAAAATAATTTACACTGTATTGTCAATTGATAACAGCCTAGGTGTACATACCAACTTCGCGACCAAGCATTTACTATAGATATTGTTATGCGTTATTGCTTATCAGCGTATCAGCGTCAGACCTACCTGAATGAGCGAACGACCTTCGCGAGATGAAGAGCGTCATACGTTATCAGGGTGCACGAAATGTCACAAATATTTGGGCGGCGCCGAGCGAATTCAACTCACGTGACCTTCGGCAGATTAAATACGCGGTTTTGCGAGATTAGCGTTATTGGTCAGAAGAATTGTATATTAGACGGTGAGAGTGGGCAACCTTGTGACGACGAATATTGCATAATGAGAGATCACTGACCTGTGTAACCATGTCCCAGTAGAATCCGTCGAGCATAGACTTGCCATGTTGGTGCTGTCGGCACAGGGCGGGCCAGAGGGCGGCGCGGATGGAGCTGTTGATGGGCCACGAGTTCTCCCTGATGAAGAGCTTGAGCTCGCGCTTGCGGCCCTGCTGGAGGAGGGGTTGGAGCTCCTCAAATGTCTTGAGCGGGGCCTTCTTGCCTGCGAACAACGGGGAGGGTAAGCACTGCGTCCAGATAGCGGGTTCGGTGGGCGCGAGGGACTCTGCGCTCTGTGCGCGGAACGCGGCCGG
>JBAIZZ010000017.1:502450-559860 GCA_037355905.1 Heliconius aoede
TATATATATATATATATATATATATATATATATATATATATATATATTTAAATAAATACTTTAATGCACAATATAGTTTCTTAGAAAGAGTAGAACGCAAGCAATGAAGTGTTAAGTGCCACCGCAACTGATAACGAGGTTATCATACTGTACATACAGTCTCGGCGATTAGTTAAATTTTAACTTTATTATACTTTGTTTATTTTTAATAATTTAAATTTAAAAAAATGTGTATATTTAAAAAAAATGGTGCCGTCTTTACGTTTAAAATAATTTATTAAGAATATGTTAACAATAACAGAGAGATAAAGAGTTTTTTTTTACAGAATTCAATTGTATAATAAAAAGAAAAAAAAAGTCATATCTTGATGTCTACTTGTTAAGTTTGCACGATAAATGAAAGTAAAATATATCTTGTTTAAGCAATTGTTCTTATAATCACATGCTTAATCGCCACTGATAACGTTATCTTGGCCCAATTAGTTGAACTAAATTTAACTGTGTGGTGAAAAAGCAGTACCTAGTAGTTTTCTAAATGTTTTAAGTAGTCATAATGACCTAAAATTTTTTTTGTCTATTCCGGAAACTCAATGGAGAACGAGGAACAGAGTATCTTAATATTAGGTTTCCTCTTACTGCCCTAGCGCAACCCTCCCTAAAGCGCGAAGCTGTTGTTTTTATAATATTAGAACTCGAGGAAATGAAATATTTAATATTTTCAAGCGGATTACAGCGTGATGATAAAAAAATCCTTTACTTTGTAATTTAAATGATAGCTAATATTTCACAAAAGTGAAACTTATTTCATATAAAAATATCAAGTTAATAAAAAAAGCAACTTTGCATGACTTATCAGTATAGCTCGATGAGTAATCAAGCGAGGAGTTGCCCAGAATTGTGTAATTATGCACAGAAACAAAGAAAATAATACAATTATAAGCAAATTGCTATGATTTCGCCATCGTGACGCAATCACAACGTGACATGAAATTGTCGTGGGTTCAAATTCAATTTAGGAAAATATTAATATTTTTATTATATTATATAAAATATTAATATTTCTATTTAACATATTTAATCTATAATATAAGACAGTTGAATGAAATAGTCCTGACTTGCTTAACTGTGAGGTCTGGTAAAATAAAAGGAGGCAATGGTTCCTTGAACTCAAAAACTCTATAATTAGTGTGAAGATAAATATGAAAATATGTGATAGATATAAAGTTTGGGTATACCCAACAAGATGTAATGCTTCGCAGTTGTATAAGATTCTTTTGTCACTACTTAACAAATATCAAAAACTGTCTAAGTCGAGTCGGACTCGCGCACGAAGGGTTCCGTACCATAATCTATAGAAACGGCAAGAAAATCGAGTTTGTGGTCTGTCAGCCTCTATATATATATATTCTGTTTTTTTTAATAGTTGTCGTAACGGCAACAGAAATACATAATCTGTGAAAATTTCTAACTATTACGTTTGATAAGATACAACCTGGCGACAGACGGATATACAGATAGGGAGGTCTTAGTAATAGAGCCTCGTACTGCTCTTTGGTTATAGAATCTTAAAAAAATAACCCGGAAAAAATGTTTTATAAGTATTTTAATAAATAATGAAAACACCACGTGCCACATGCATGCCTTTAGCGTACACAACAAAGTGTTGTAGAATTCCCTAAAGAAACTATTGTCTTTATAAATAAATGGTACATAACATATATTTTATTATTTTTATTTTATTTATATCGGTTCCAATCATGCTTTACGAACACTGAACGATATTTACTTAAGTAAAATTTACAATTTTGAATGCGACAAGGTTAATATAAAAATAATTTATTATCATAAAAGTGATATTATCACATATTATATGAATTAATATAAGAAAGACCGCTTCGCCTTTCTAAATCCCTGCTTCCAATCTATCTGTTAATATCAAGAAATGTGATTTTTTAAAATCACTTAACTAAAACCACTTAGATATTATGTATAAAATATATATATAAAATTCGTTTGTAAAATATATGTCCATCACGCGTTATTTGTCATCTACCCCATACCCGTTATCCATCATGTGTCACTCTATACAAGTATTACCTATTCGACTATTTTTGCATAGTAGTATTTTTTATATATTTCAAAGAATTAACTATATTTTTTTTAATTAATTTAAGTACAGTCCATATTAAAACATAAAAGTTTTAACGAATCGCTTAATACACTGAAACAAAGTTGGCTAGCATCCGACATCTAACGAGAACGTTCGTAAATGTTATAATATGCAATTAAATGTATGTCTTGTTGTTATGATGCATTAAATCTCTGCACTATTTAGAGATGTCACCACTGACTGTTTCTAATTGCACTATGATAGATAATACAGAAATTGTATATTATTATCTATAAGGCCTTTTGTGGTGCATGGAAAAGAGTAAAAAAATATATTTTCAAAATATTAAAGTAAGCCTTCTTTTTGACGAGAGGGGTGCGACCATAAAATATAATAAACTTAAATGGAAACATTTTTACCAGCATATTTTTTTTATTTTATTTATTTCAATTAAAGTACCTAGCACGATCTTCTACCAAATGTTTTATTTTATTTTGCGATTGCTATTGTCTTAATTCTTTTTAGTTACAAATTCCCTTGGAAAACATATTTCTCATAATCCTGGGACAAATTAAAAACAACAATCCACAAGATTGGAACAAAATAAGCAGATTACTCAGAATTTTTCTTACTATATATTCTATTTTAGTTTTAATCAAGTAAATTATATGATTCACTAGTATAAATTCAAATCTCACTATAAATATTTCACTGAAACAATGAAGGAAAAGTTTCTGATACACGTCCAAATACCTCGAACACTACATGCTGCTTCGAGAATACATCACTCGCCTTGGACCAGTGTTTCGTGCGGGAAAAAAATGAGAGTAAACACTCGACACCATTCAGAAGAAACTGAAGAAGTTTAAATATAAATCAAGACTCTAATAATGCATAGCATTTGAAATATTCTGTGCCAATCGCCATTGGTTCTTGTGAAATTATAAGCATCATCTTATCGGAGTTACGTACTCATAGTGCTCCAGCGCCGACTGAGAGCCTTATACCTGGATAATACCTCGATTGTAAGAAAAGACCATCCTACAGTGAAATACCTAACGAAACCGTAGACATTTAAATTCAATAGTTCTCATTTAATGTTAAAAAATATAACTTTATAATAATTAAAATATATTTTTTAAGTTAAAACTAATGTAATTTAATAAATTTTTACGCAAACAAAATATGGAGTACTTGCAAATTCATAAAAATATTTATTATTTTTAATAATGTTTTTTCTAATATATTTTTAAGAAAACGAAACCGCGAGATAAAACCGTAACCAGTGTTTCTGGAAATTTACTACAACATGAAGCAGTGTGTGCTATGTATGATAAGATTACAGACCTAAGGTGAGGGAGTTTCAATATTTACATGCAAGAATGGTCTCAATAATTTGTGCCAATATTGGATATATTCAAATGCACATTATATATATATATATATATATATATATATATATATATAAATATATATATATATATATATATATATGAGAAATTAAATGATCAGATATGTTTGGTCTTGTTAGCTTATATATATATATATATTAAATATATCTATTTACATTTTTTCGTAGAAAATTCAACTATAAATACTCTTGTAGTAGAGAGGATCTCGAACAGTGGAGGCAAGCGTGAATACGCTTCAAAAGGCGCCTCCTTTAAGCTACACCAGACACAATTTGCAACGCGAAAGGCACTCGCATGGTGAATCAAGCTAACGTCAAGTGAGAAGCACAATATCCTTATTTCGTAAACAAGACATTATATATTGAACTTAACACCTCAACATGAAAAGATTCATAATTATTTTTTTAAATTTACATATCTGTCAAACTCGAAGAAAACAATAAGTCAACCAAACCTGTTTGCAAAAAGACTGTTAAAAATGAAAAGAAATATAAATTTTCTTTTGCAAGGGACTTGGGTTGACCTTCGAGAACACACGTGTCTTGGATACTGGGGGAAGGTCACGCAAACAGCATGAAGATACCGAGGGGATTGTATGAACAAGTTGATGCTGCCATGTAAAGGATAACCCGTGAAGCTAGTCTAATTTTGTCCCAAAATATGAGTTACATCAGTTTATTTTGGACGCTTCGCTCGTGATTTTACCAGGAATCAATAAATAATTTACCGCCCGCAACTCACCTTAATTGCTCTTTGTACGCTAATCCACATAATTTAACGACTTCCAAATCTGTCGTTAATATCTCAAAAACATATTGTTTTACATTTAATATTGCAAATACAATCTAGATAAATGACTGTTAGACGGGTTGAATAGGTTTAGGTAATATTGAATTCGATTTCAATACCAATGAATGTATATATCTAGAAAATTATAAATTTAAGTATTTAAATGAAATAAAAAAAAATAATTAATATAAAATCAAGGTAAGCCAGTGGAAACATTGAAAAAACCCTTATATGCCCATCTATATATAATAAGTTTTTAAAGTTCAAATTACCTCTTGTTCAGAAAATGAAAAAAAAACAACATTTTTTATTTTGTTGTAATATTAAATATGTTATCTAACTAAATTATAAAACATATACAGCGTTAATTTATTTCAAGCTGAAACTATGTATTTAAAGTGTGACGTGTAATAATTTACCGCAGGGAAATCACCTTACATAAAACGAATCACCGTCGCCGTTCACTAAGAAAATGTGAATTTTAAGAAAAATAAATACAAGTCACTAGTACATACAGTCAATTTTCATGTTTTGTCGAAAATTCATGTGTTTTCTTTCTTGGATTCGGTAAATATTTTATATTGACATGATTGGCACAAAAATACGTGCCCTAAATAAAAGAGTGGATTTTAAACTGAATTTTGTATGCAAAAATAAACATTGGCGTGTGTTATAAATATCTCAAGGTGACGAACAATACGATCGCTATATATAACATTGCACTTTAACGGTTATTAGAAGCCATCCACCGCGACGCAACAGAAGAACGACCTGCTAAATGTAGATTTTAAACAGCAAATAGAAAAAATTGTGAAGCTACCGTTGCGTTATTTGGAACTGTGTACTCGTGACAAAAATCTGCAAAATTTTAATTAAAACTTTATCTTCATTACACCAAGAAAAAGCGTTTGTATTTTCAATGACATACAATGTGAGGGCCTTCAAAAACAGACTGAATATGTATTTATTAGGGGTATTTATTAGGAGTATTTATTAACTTGAGTTTCTGTTATGACAGAAGGTGGAAAACCGAATATGCTAAATTTAGAAGATTCTAGGTTCTATTCTTTTAAAGAAACTTTGAAAGCAGTTTGAAATTTTTATTCACTGCTTTCAAAGTTTGTTTTATAAAAAAAACAGTAAATTTGCCATTACATCCATTCCACAAAGTTTAAACTCTGTGCAATGGAAAATTTACGGGATATTTAAAAAATATTACCTGGTATATTTAATAAGTCAAAAAATTTTTACAATATCAGTAAAAAGAACAAGAAAAAATATTTATGACAGTGTACAAAAATTTCACTGTGCAAAACCATAATTATATCAAATTGGACTAATTATTATTATAGAAACTAGAAAGTAACCGACGGCGTGCGTCCGTCCGAAAAACGGCAATTTATAGTTTAGAAAAAGTATAATCTCCTACTTAATAAAATAGCGACAACATGAAAGTGTTCAAGTTATATTTTATTACTGATTAACAGCGGAAGAGTGAAATTAAACTTTTTAATAATATTGACCGCGTTAACCCATTTATACCGTATAGTAGGTATGTTAGACAGAGAGAATAAAGTGTTAAGACACTCTGTTCCCTGTTCACCGCCTAGTTTACGAGAGATTGCATGTTAAGTCACGGAACTCGACGCCGCGTCTACTAGACCAGTGACATGAATTTATGTTAATTACTGTAATTTAGACTACATTTTAACTTATTTTTGATTTTTAAAGTATTATTTACACACTAAAGACTAATTGCTCATCTCACCCCACGCTCTAGCTCATTTTGCCATAAAAATGTATGGCTAAATTCAGCACTTCGATAGGTTTTAACAAGCAGGTAGGTTCAAATCATGGTCTTTAAACATGTTCTACGTTTCAAAATCATTCATTAAGACCATTTCAGTGTAATTTTATATTGTATTCCAAATATATTCAATACTATATAAAATTGAATGTGCATTTTTTTATGTCAAAAGTTAATGTTTTCAATGTCATAATACAAATAAGCCAAGGTCTATTTAAAAATGAAAAAAAAATACTCTAATTGGACACTAGGTACCGAATTTTAATAATTTAATTGCTGTATAACGAATAAATAATTAAATAACATTAAAATATATAAATATGGCATAAAATTTCATACCGGATTCATTGTGCAACTTTGCATTTCATAGAAAATGTCAAAAGAAACATAACCTACATCATATACTAACATACATGTACTAATATATATATATATATATATATTAAAGGTGTTATAAGTATACTTTCTTTTCCTTGCTATGGTAATGGCAGTGCGGCGTTGAGTTCCATTCAACAATTGCCATGCAACCGAATGCCTCCAGAACTCAATGGAAAGGGGGAACGGAATTGTTTTAATGAAAAAGGAGTGTCTTAACACTAAGTTTCTATGTTCCCTGTATCCTGCAGCGTTAAGCTAAAATAATGTTTTACATGTACTCTATAACATTATATTCGCTATCGCCAGGTGTGTGGCGTGTTCCCCCCACTGTATTTTATTAACTCTGCATTGGTTATAAGCATCGCACCATACTCGCGTATTTTGAAATAGCTTCACGTTCGGTCACACCGAAAGTCAAAAATTAAATTCTTTAATGAGAAACTATAATTATTAACAATCGTAAGCGAATTTAATTTACGGCAACAAAAATTAAGTATTTATTTATTATTTTTAATAGATCAAATAATATGTGAGCATCGTGGTGCAGGGGCTGGCTGACAGAGCGTGGCAGAATAGCTGTAAACGCATTTAACGAATAAATTATTTTCAATTTCCCTCGCTCGAAAGCGGAGAACAGAGTGTCTTAAAACTAATCTTTTCGCATATCTTGCTAAATGCAGCATTTAGCGGGAAGCTGAAAAGTCTATCAAATTATCTGCAGTAAATATCGAAGTGATGTTATAAGTTCAGAAGGAATAGTTACAATAGTGATTTGTCACTAATTTCTCTGTATCCCAATAGTGTTTAAACGTTAAATTTCATACTTCTTTTTCTTCCAAAAACTTGAATTATTACATAAATTCAATACAAATTCAAGTCGGTACTTGGCACGATGTTGTAGCACTGCAACCGGAAGCTCGATACTTATCGGAAGCGTATGCCATTGGAGTGCCGTTCGAAATGTCCAAGGGCACTGCCATACACGCTTTTTTTTAAATACCATCAAGAAGTGAATAAGGTCTTCGTTTCGTTAATTTCGCACTAATTGAATTTATATATATTTTCGCTTCCTTAGACAGTATATTTATTTAAACATACATTGGCTAGGTTGTTTTCTATTTATTACGTTTAATATTTATTTTTGTATTAGATTTTTTGTTTAAATTACGGATAATGATATATATAGAGGAATGTAAATGTATTACACTTATATAAAATCCGATCTACTAAATAATGTTAATTACCATAATTACATTCAGACTAAAACACTAAAGCATACGAATTGAAGTCCGTAACCTTACTTTGATGAAGTCTAAGTATAGCATATCAAGAAATCTGACTTCATCACTTATTGCTTTGAATCTGTATAATATATTTCGGTTTTCCACGCCACAGTAGTTTCGGCTGCATGTTGTCAGTCAGTCACTCAACAACAGAAGATTGTTTATAATATCTACAGACGAATACACTATCAATATTAGATATTATTGATGATAAATGCCAATTTTATAAACGAACTAGGTTATACGGTTATCAGTAACTACAAATACATCTCGTCTCGCTCTTATCAGTAAATCTGTGTGGCAATAAACAAGTACTTATATGGTGGCAATAAAATTGACATAAAAAACAACAAATCGTTTATTTTTCTCAACTTATCTCCTGTTATATATTCATTGACAACAAAATTATATCGTTACGAAATAATTAAGAAGGCGCCTCGCAGTCTATAATAAATTATTACATTTGTGTTAATCTTACGTAAATGTCAATATAAATTATAAACGAATAAAAAATCATTTTATTGTCACAAATGGATATACGTTCTGCTAGTGTCAACATTATCCTACAAATATTATAAATGTGAAAGAAAAGGTGGATGTTTGTTCCACTTTTATGTTAAAACTACTGAATGCATTTAGATGAAACTTTACAGTAATATAGCTTATATATTAGAATAACACATATGCAATTATGTAAAGATATTATAGAATTTGGCTTTTGTATCAGGGCAAGTTTATCCATACAACTTTTTAACCCCTATTACATCGCTTTACGGTAAAAATTTTTCAAAATCCCTTCTTAGTGGGTGGTGAGTACGAGAATAAACATCTGTCCTAAATTCACCAAGAACTGTAGAAAGCGCTTGAATAGAAAAATAAACCGTTGTTCTTCACAGTCATTATTCATTATTTAGAATCCAAATAAACGTGTGTTCTATGTATTCAAGAAAAAATCCGTTAAGGGTGAAATTCCGAGGGGAATTTACATAGAAAGTGAAAGTACACGTGCATCGAAACAAAACACCAAGCTATGTTTAGCCTACATACTTATAACTACATAAAACAATATTTAAATAT
Source organism: Heliconius aoede (assembly GCA_037355905.1). NCBI lineage: Eukaryota > Metazoa > Arthropoda > Insecta > Lepidoptera > Nymphalidae > Heliconius > Heliconius aoede. Next base: position 511,307 of record JBAIZZ010000017.1, read on the forward strand.
CGGATAGCAAAAAAATCATTACTTTCAAATGTATGGAGATGGCAAGTTCGAGAAGGCAAACGGCTGAAATTGTTAAACTAATTTCTTATATTATACTAGCGACCCGCTCTCGGCTTGGCCTGCTCGAGCTATATAATGTATGATAGTGTGTGTTATACTTATTTTATTTAGTAATTTACGAATCTTTTACGCATTATTTAAAAAAAAACGCGTTCTGCAATCTACAATGAACCCACTACCACTACTGTTTGTGCAGTCACACTCGCTCACTACTTCACTATGGTGTCATCGAATATATTATGTACATAAGATAGCGTCAAGCTAACAAACATTCTTGGATAGGTTAAGGTGGAGCATTGTTTCATGTGTTTGTACAAAACAACGTCTCGGTGTCGTACAAACAAACCATACGCCATGTGAATTCAAAGAAGTCTAGTAAGGAAAGAATCAATTTGTCTTATTTTTTTTTTATAGGGCTGGGTCCCGAACACGGCATAGGGGATACAGTGGGAACCAGAGAACATAGTGTTAAGACACTCCGCTCCATTAAGCAATTTTCTCCTACTTTTAAGAATATTATAAATTTTTATATGGTACATGTTCCTATAGCGGAATGCGGTAACCTCAGCAAATATCTATAGCTTAGTACAATTTTTTGATAACAAATACTTTTCTTGTCAATTGATAATTTTAACAGGTGCCGATTACAATTGAATAAAAAGCTGATAGTCATTATAATATCACATCAATTATAATATAAAACTGAAGATTTCAAAATAAATCGAATTAATATTCTACACTACATATTTTATACAAAATATTTTTTTTTGTATAAAATACTGTTTTACTTTAACTTTTGTAAATTAAAAAAATATATATCACTGAATCAAATTTCTTAATAGACATAATTTTTTTATTATTATTTGCGACCATCTCAAATTCGCAAAATACGCCTCAGCCGCCACTTATTTACACAATATTGTTAATTTACGAAACATGCATAAGATTGTTGACACTGGCCACTGGCTCAATGAGAAAATCAAAGTTTGTTAGTCCACCAGTTCATGTATTTACTATTTATTCTGTTGTTAGTACTACATGTTCCTTGTGTTGATCAAAGAATAATAATTAATGGAAAATAAGATTTTTAACAATTATTTTATGCATGCTTGGATTGTTTTGATTATTCTAAAAACAACATGAATGTACAGCTTCACGCTTTTCCCCCATACCAGGGTAGGTAGAGAGAACCCACCGTTAAGCCACTTCATTCGCCACTTTCCATCGCTTCTAGAGCGAAAAATACGTTCCCAGGATAAGAATCTAACCCACAACCGTCGCTACTACAATAAGATGCCGCGTCGTAGCGCCTCACAAGACCTCACAAAAATATGTAATTGTGGATATATCCTGTTATTATAGGAGGAAAAATGTATAATATTAAAATACATCGCCGCTTTGGAAGTGAAGAGAATCAAGTCACAACCTAGGTAAATTTTAAAGCTTAATTCTTTTTATTTCCTCGCTTTTGTAACGACCAAACGTGGCGTTTAGTCCCACCAATCAAACAATCTTGAGAATTAGGCGGAGTTACGAACGCAGTGTCTTAACCCTAAATTCCCTCTACCAGTTCTACTAAATGCGGGATACAAAGTGAGAATAAATAAAAATGTGCTTAAGCTGTGACTTGGCTCTCCTCGCCATCAAAGCGACAATATAATCGTTAAGAAGCAGACATTATTGGATTTTTTATGTCCTGAAGTGACAGTTTTCATCATATGTATAAGCACAGTACGATTGATTCCGCGATGTGTCGTTACCGGGTGGAAGTTAGGCTATCTGAACTTATATATACGCATAGTACACTCGATGTAAGAAAAAATCTTTCTAACGCATTTCCCTAACAGGGTAGTTAGAGAGAACGAAGCGCCAAACGCTACGGTACATATACTTCTTTGGCCTCATGCACTATCATCAACCTCTTCATACGTGTCCTCCCGGGGGGTGACCATGTTTTTTTACTTGCTCCTTCAGTATCTTTGACACTATGTCTTCGAAGATCAACTGAGGTCATCAAATATATTTTTTGCCATTCTTTCATCACTCAGGCGTTCGACGTGCCTAAACCAGCTGATCACCTTCTTCTTCATTCTCACCGTGACTTCCTCGCTAGTACTTGCCATTCTGTGTATCTCTTCATTGCAAATTCAATCAGCTAACCTGACTCCGCATATCCTACGAAAAGAACGCATCTCCACGGCATTCATCTTTCTTTCATTCTTCTTCTGTAATAAACACGCTTCGCTGTCGCATAACAGCGTCGGTACCAACACTGCCGCCAAACGCGTACCTGTACTGACGTTTCGCCGTCTCGTCAATGCAGCTCACCTTTAATCCGCTCCATTAACCCTTTTACTGGCAGCAATAGTCTTTCCACATCCATCTCGTATCTTCCATCTTTACTAACCATACTTCCCAAGTATACCACTTCTTTCACTTGTTCCAATATCTTACCATTTCTAATAATCTTGCATACCATCCTTTCTTCATTTCTCCTAAAAAGCCTAAAATCAAATCTGCATGCAGGCATCCACAGCTAACTTCAGGGTGGCCACAACTATAGTCTATACAGTATATAAATCATCATACATATTTTAATCAAACAATTACAGAGCATGTGGTTTTTTTTTTCAAATTAAAGTGTAGGGGTATTCCCAGTATGAATTGAAAATTTTTTGGGTTTTTGGGTTTAGTGTTCTGCTAATCAACAGGCAATTGGTGTAATTGATGAAAGAAACATCTTTATTTTTTTGGTTTACACTGTAGACCACATATGGCAGGCAGACCACTGAGGCCTTGGTCTTAAGGTATTCTCGAAAAACTAGTGCCATTTTATAGACATATCTTGTTGAGTGGTGGAACTCAACACCATTCGCTGTCATTTTATCAGAAAGGATATGAAAACAATTTGTTTTTCTGAATAATTATATCATAACAAAGCAACCTTGTTTCAAATATATTGTATAAGCAGTCCTACTAATACTTTTGTCTATTGAATGTTATATACATAATATATAAGTGTATATGCTTTATTCTAAGTATAATAAATGGTTGTCCATTGAATTTGAATTTCTTGTAAATATATCTTTATGCATGATATTTAAATGAACTGTTCTGTTATTTAAAGAAATGTTTTATTTTATCTAATAGTTTAAAGAGTGATTTTAAAATAATCTTATGGAAATTTAAACTGTATACCTGCTGTATATAAATGCAGAGCCGTGCCAAAGGCCACAACAAATATGTAAGGGTCAAATCTTTTAGAGCCAATCAAGTGATAAATCTTTATTCTACATATATTTATTTTAGATGTAATATTTTAACCTATTTATATACAACTTTAATGAAAGATGTCATGCTTTACAAATCTATTGAATGGAGAATCAACTCATTTTATGACACTCCCCTCCCTGCATACTGTTAAATTTTAGAGAAATTGCATGGTGTGTCATGAAATACAAAACTCAATCTTTTTCTTTTTATCAGAGCAAGAAAATAAAAGTAATTCAAGTATGAATTGAACCCACAATTAATGCATTTACAGTCAGACAACCTCACTTCTCAAGCTATGTACAAAACTTATCTCCCTTAGATATCAGTTTATTCAGTTAATGATGAATGATAAAAATATTTGCACAGTATAAAGTCAGATGATAACATCTTGAAGTAGATTCGATTATTATGTATTTTATATTTATCTTAAAGATTAAATTCAATGTATGACACAGGGTGTTTTTAATATAGAAAAATATATGATACATAAAATATGTTATGATCACTACAGATTGCAAATATATATTTTTATGTTACATTTAAGTTTCTATGTATATTGCAATAAAATTATTTACCAATTGACTATTATCTAAATCTAACAAAAATAATAGTTACCTGGTGGACTGTCGGTTAAAATGGTGATGCCAGAGGGGTCAACATGAGGAGGAAACGCCTCATACAGGTCAGGTTCCTCTTCAAGCACTGCCGACAACATGACTGATGGCATCCCGGCTCAGAGCCACCCACTATGACTAGACACTACACTAACACTTCACTATCACTCAGTTAGCCTGTCTCGACCGCGATTCACACCCTGGTGCACTCCACAGCCATCACTAGCTCATGTAACGCCGTCTCCGACACCTAAGTCAAATCTTGCTGCACCATTTTCAAATCTGTAAGAAATGAATCTCAAATACTCACTAGATCTATGTGAAGATAGTTCACTATTTTATAGCTATGTTATCTAACGATAAGGTACGTTATATGTTAATAACTACGAACAGCGTCTGAAGTAACAATCTAATTGAATATAATTAAAACATTGTAGGAATCAGCTGATTGCTTCTGCTGCCAGAAGGGGCTCGATATTTTACAGCTATTTTAAGACTGTATGGCAGCTGATCGGATCTTCAATGTCAGTTCGCGAGTAACGCCCGATTTTACAACGCGGAACGCAAGGGCTAACCAAGGTGGACGCAGACTCACCGAAATTCTGACGATAAATGATGCGTAGCAGGATTTTCGACTCCGTATTTACCGCTTTGGAGTCCCCGCGGCGACTAACCCGAGTACCCAGTTCCCGGCGGAACGTAATCACGGATGGGATAATAGTGTTGAGTGGGAGCCGACGCTTTTGCTTTGTCACTTAAACGAACCACACAGTACATAACACAGTTATATCAGTAACTGACCATACGCACGGGTACATTGTAAGATTTATTCACTGATATGTGAAATTATTTGCAACCTGTGCTCTAATCTAATTATCGATGTATCCGGTGAAAGTCGTACGTGAATTTTAAAACAAAATAACTTTTGTAAAGTGACTGAATAGTATATAGACTAAAATAAGATTTTCCTTATTAATGAAAATCTTGACAATCAACGGAAGTGCACGTCTGCTTTAATCGCGATTTGCATGAAATCGAAATGCAGTAGAAAACTGGAATCATTGCCCGCCTTCTTCCAACAAAAAGCATAGACTAAGCGAAACGATTTAAGCGTAAAGTCTATAAAGCTGAACCCACATACACACTAGAAATTTGGAGATCTACTTAAATATTTTATAAGTTGTTGAAATAACGTTTTTAGTTGTAATATATATGTTTATATAAATTAGATTAACTCAAAACAGAACAAAAATTTACTTAAATAATAAAATTAACATACTTCATGACATATTTGGTTATTTAATTGTCAAATAATAAATATATTTTATATTTTAAAAACTATTTGTAAATAAATATGAATATTGTTTGATTTTATACATAGAATAAAAAAATATTTGTTACTGTATATATTTATTTATTTCTTTATTTTAGTTTTTATTCCTTAATTTAAAGTCGTTATTTTAAAAATACCGCATTGAAATAAAAACACAATAAAATAATTATATTTCATAGTAAATGTATCCATTATGTGCATATGACCATAGACAACAGAAGAATAAATATAAATGACAATATTAAAATGAATAAGATAATAATTATAATTTTATTTAAATTTCATCATTTAAAGCATATTTGTAATTGATTTTCTTATCATACGCTATATTTTAAACTAAAACATAATGGCAGCCCCATCTAAAACGTAATTCCAAAACGTCTACTGTCAAATTATGATTTGGCAGAAGTTTGCATTTTGCTTTGCCATACTTTGACAGACGTCTTATAAGAAAGGTCCTTCATCATTGTTTTCAAGTTTTAAATATTTGTAAAATATCCTTTTGAAGATACAGTGCTAGTGCTAGTAGAAGTAAATGTAGCCACAAACATGACTTCGTCGAAATCTGACTGCTTAAAAGGTGATAAAATAATCATAAACTTGAAATTTATTATTTTAATCGTAAATATGTTTGCCGTATGTCAACTATATTTATTATTGTTTTGCAGACACCGTAACCGTTTTAATAAACGCAATTGGCGATAACGATAATGCCGTTAACAACGTTGTAATTAAATCTTTGACCAAAATAGCGAATGTGCATCCAAATGAAGTGATAGACATATTTTGCGATTTTTATAAAAACACAGTAAAAAGCAATATAATTCAGCTGGGTAATATTGTAAAGTAAGTATTTGCTCGTTAAATATATTTATATATTACTCAATATATAGTAATATTTGATATATGCTAATGAATGTACTGATTTGCATTTTATTATTATCTTATTACATTATTATAGAAACATGTTGTGGTTTTGGTTTCTATTTCAAGTTAGGGATTAATTGTGTGACACTATTAAAAAATATAAGTTTTCTCTATGTGCCTCCTATAATATTTTACAGTGACTACTGTAAAATACTATGGTTATTGGTTTGATTCCCTTTTCTTACTAGTAAAAAGACAATGACCTTGACTTTTGCTACTTAATATAAAATGTATCAAAAATTAAACTGAGTTTGAGGAATGAAGTGTCTTCAAATTAGATCCTTTCTGCCTACCCAGCAATATGTCAGATACAGAGAGAAGCTACTAAAAAAAATATTGTCTTCTACTTCTTTATTATTTCATTATATAAAGATTTATATAAAATATTACAACAAGGCAACACAAGTCTGAAGAAGGCTTAAATGTTATTAATTTTTAGGGTCTTGGAGCAAACATGTGTAAATCAAGTAAAGAAAATAGATCAAAAGATAGCAAAAGAGCTTGTGAATTCAATGCTCAGAGCTATGACAGAGAATTCTAATTATGAACCCATAGTGCAGATGGGGGCTTCGGCTGTTTTAGTTGCAATTGGCCATGAATATTTAGATCTGGTAAGTAACATGAATAATTATTACCCTATTAAATTAAATATGACTAGATAGTCTTTGTCATAGACTTTGACCATGAAACATTTTTTATGATTAAGATTTAATATACTTGTTATATTTTATGGTTTTCTCTATCTAATCTAATACAGAGTTAAATTAGTAGTCATGTTGTGGTGTTGAATATCAAACTGTAAACAGTGATAGAATGTGCAATTTCAACTCAGGGTAATTTTCAAGCATTGTCTTTTTACCAATGCAACATTACTTTGCATTGGTAAAAAGACAACTATGCATTAAGTTCCGCTGCTTAAGAGAAAATCTTACCGTTTCTCTGTCACTCCTAATTTTCATTAGATACAGAAAGGGAACTATTTTTTATTATTATTATTATTTTTTGTTATTTTTATGGTTTTTATTTATGTTTATACATTAAACATACATCAGTATATTATAACTGCTTAAATTAATTTACTACTAACTAATTTTATTATTTTAATAGTGAATGTTGAGAAATAGAACTTCTATAATACAAATAATTAGAATTAATTTATTATATAAATAATTAGAATTAATTGCAAATCTACCTACTTAATAATGACATTGTTTGAATGCCTTGATTCTCTGCTGCAGATATATCTTCAAAAGCTTCTTTTTGAAATTTGAATTCTAATAAATATTTAATTTTCATTATAACATTTAACTAGGGAGAAAAAAGCCATCAATTTTGTATTCTTTTTTGATACAATAAACTGATGTCTAATGGGAAGCAGTATCAAACATAATACATGATGATTAAATATGTATATAATATGAATGAATGTTATTTATTTTATTTGCTAGCTCTTGTAATAATACAGTAGCAACTTGTAGATCCACTTGCTTTATATTTTTATAAATATAGGAAAATTTAAAATAATGGAGAAGCTTAGCTTTAGATAAAGAAGATGATTCATTTAAATAACTGTCTGTCTGTCCCTTTATCCCTTTTTTTTTGAGACTATCTCAGAAATGTTTGGAGATGTCTCCAATGATCTCCAATTTTTGTTGGTCGAGCCTGACTCGCGCTTGCCTGGTTTTTTAACCTTTCACCATACCCATCGCTTTTTTCATGCATGCCGTTCCACTGTCACAATTACCTCATATGTCACGAAACGTCAAGAAAATGCGCGGTATCCTAACTGTACTGCGTCAAACAAAATTATATCAACCCGCGGGGAAAATGAAATAATACATTTATCTCTCAATTTAATCCATCTCTGAAGTGGAGATCGTATCCTTGTATCTTCTCGTTTTCAGGCAGACGCTGTTCCACTGTCATAATGACCGCATGATATATGTATAACGAACGTGAAACTAAAAGAAGAGTCATATTAACTTTCAGGTACTTCGGTCTCTAATAAATCAAATAACCCCGGCGTCTGTGCCGCACTATACTATCCCCCACACTCTGGGCACGCTCGCCGCCGTCAACACCCACGGAGTTGTGCCCCACGTCAAGGAGATCCTCGGCAAAATGCTACCTTTACTACCTTTGGTCAAACAAGATGGGACTAAACAGGCTTTTGCTTATGGTTAGTATTGAGATATTTTGTATGTTTAATATTATAATAGTAATATAAAGTATGGCGTTGAGTTTAGCCAATATCTCAAATTTGTGCGGAAAATGGTCATGACCCATTAAATTTGCTTACCCAGCTATAAACGAGAGAAAGGGAAACGCTTAAAAAATTAAAATTTACTCTTTTACACGAAAATTAACTTAGCTTATTAGATTTTTAACAAAACAATATTTAAGAACGAACATATGTCTAAAGAACGAAAATATGCAATACAATCAATTTGTATTTATTTATAAAAATAATGTGTGAAATATGGTGTTTGCATACTTTATTAATATGATTAAGAGCTTATAATTATTTTATTACGTGTCGGATGAAGCCATGTGTGTGTCTAACTAGTTCAAGTTTAAATGTGGATTAAAATGTGATTGTGTTTTTTGTATCCTCCCTGGCGTCATTTAGAAGTACGTAGAGAGAATGTCACTCTGTTCTCTGTATCTCGCTTATATTAATTTATATATATTTTAAATAAAAAAAATGTACATGAAAGATCCGAGAAAAAGACACGAGGAACCCACCACCGAATTAATAATATTTATTAATTGTTGGTATTATTATACTTAAAATTAATTCAATTTAACATTTAATTATTTCAGCTTTCGGACACTTTGCAGTCGCTGTATCCGAGCAAATAGGCGACAACGTCCAAAATGACAACATAACATCTATTAAAGATAATTTTGTCACGGAGTTTACTATAGTCTTTGACGTGTTGTACAACCAGTGGCTGCCGTCACACGAACCTAAAGTATCGGAATCTGTTCTAGAAGCCCTAGGACCTATAACTAGACTTATATCTGAAAGACAGTTTAATGAGACTGTCAATAAGTTCGTACTTTCATTATTGTCCCTTTATAGAAAACCAGTGATCAATTTTTACTGCATTAGCCAGTGCATCTCTTACTTATTGTCCCCTTCTCCTTTGAATCCTAAGCTGACGCTAAATGATAATGTCATCAATTCAATTAATAACGTTCTTTTCAATTTGGTCCTTCTCGAGCCGGACTACGATCAGCCTCACACAGTGAAAAATCATTTCGAAGTTCTTCGTTGCTTCGATCATATGGCAGGACAATTCTCAGACCAAACTGTGGAGAATCTATTGCACCATTGTAAACACAATCAGGAGAGAGAAAGGATGAAAGCTGTCATTATTCTAACTCATCTAACAACATCGTCGCAGGTTTTCATTGAAAACTTCTCGTCGAAGTTTATAACTATTTTGAAAATAATGATCGTTATGGAGCAAGGGATCAAAATCAAAAAGTTATTAGTCAAAGCGATAGTAGGACTTGTATACAGAAACTGCATGATGTCACCAGAAGATTTTGTGATGGTCGAGTTTATTATAAAACACTGTGGATACGAAGGTCCTGCAAACGTTTCGAAAGCTGAAGTCCTAGACTTACATGATACTTGTAGAAGTTCGTTAATACTAATGTGTAATACAGTTACCAGCGTGCGATCTCAGTTACGAAATTTACTGCTCCTTTCGTTAACTATAGAAGAATTTACCCCATCAATGTCAACTGTGAGTCATTGCTTAACCTCGTTATTGCAAAATAACTCCGAGGTAACCGAGGAGCATACAGAAAAGATAAATGAGCAAGTATGTTCACCAGATTTAGTCTTTGTTCGCTGCATAACTGGTGTCGTAGATCCTAATAAGAAAGAACTCAATAAGAACTTGCTTGTGTTCCTCGAAGAATACTCCGGAGATATTCATAAGAACCTAAAGAATTCTTGGACTGTTGAAATTCAAAGGTTACTTAAATTCGTAGAAAAGAACGAATCTAAAGATCAGTGGCACGGAATGCTGTTAGATCTTCTCGTTTCAGCTGTAGAGCAAGTTAATAGCAATAAATGGATAGAAACGATATCCACACTGATATCACAGCAAGTTCTTGCAAAGAAACAATCGCCAATAGTCAAAGGCGTTTCCTTACAATATTTGGCTGTTTTGGCGTGTCACATGTCCAACGCGGCCGTAGTTGAAAGTGTACTTAAGATAATATTATTTGCACTGAAATCGATTCCCATGGAAAGCGTAGAGTATGTCAGCAAGGCCGTTGGGATCGCAGCAAGACAACATGGTGAGTTTGTGCTTAACGAGCTAGATGCTACATACAAAGAAAACGAAGCAAAACGTGGGAACAAATTGTTGAATTTCCTCTCTGCTAGAAATTCTAAGAGTGAAGCAGAACTCTCTGCGGTTAAATACGCTGTGATTACTTGTTACGGAAAAGTTGCATGCGAGTGCCTCGACGTACACGTACTTGGCAGACTGGGAGAGCACGTCACCTCGATATTGTATGAGATATTGAAATCGAACCCTCCCTTCGATTTATGTAAAGCGAGTATTACTACATTGGATGAGATAGGAAAGGCGCTGCATCCTGCTTCCCATCACAATGTGGCTTTAAGAAATCGCTGGCAGTTATTAAACGCTGTCCTCGAACAGATATACAATACCAATCTCGATAAACGAAATGTCGAATTATATCCGATAATAGTAAAATCTTCGAAATCGCTAACAAAATTGCAAAAAGGAATTCTGCCCGAGGAAAGAAATACGATACTACGAGTTTTATTTAACAGTATATTCGGAGAACTTTCGTCATTCAAGAGAAAATATGAAATAGAAGGAAATGGTGATAAGAATGATCTATTAGCAAAAACGTTAAACGATTCATTGACCCTTCTACATGAGTTAATCAGAGAGTTGATCATTCAGTCGACCTGCTTGAGTACAATCGACGACATCGTCAGCTTGTTAACTGAATGGATGCGACACGAGAACGACGAGATCAGGACGGCATCTGCGCTAATACTTCAAGTTGTTTTTGATGCTTATCTGAAAAATGTAAAGTTGAATTACGAAATGCCAAGCAAATTTGGACAATTGGGATATTTGATTGGTCTAATTGTTCCTGGTGTCGCCGATACTAATTTCCCAGTGAGATTGACTACAGTGGACTGTATTAAACTAATCATACAAATTCAGGATTTATATGAAGGTCATATCCTAGAACCCGAAGACGAATGTATGACGGAGTTATCACACTTACAAAACAATATACTGACCAATGACTTAAACATGATAAGCGACTATTGTACCAAATTGTGTAACACTATATCAAAGAAAATCCCACATTTGCATACAATGCAATTTATAGAGAGTCTTTTAGAGGGCTACGATAACCAGGAGCTACGAAGCGTCGGAATAAGTTCCATTTTAGATGCATTTATTTTGACAAAAGGACAAGATCTGTTCCAAAGTATAGAAAGAATAGTGGAAATATTACTAATTACAATGGATGAGGTTGTGGACGACGCTCGTAAAAGGCTTTTGAGGCCACTGACGTCACTGACGCGCCATCACTCAAACGCCGTCACTGCTGTGTTATTGGGACAAAGGATTCCTTTAAAGGGGTATGAAAATATTTAACTATACATAGCTTATCTTCTGATTAAATTTTGTATTCATTTTTCAAATTTAGTATCTTAAGCTTTGCCTCCCAACTAAGAAAGAACTTAAGAGTCAAATTATACGAATAATCTAGTTTTATAATCTCTTAAAGTGTTTATAATATTAACTTCATAAAATTAAAATCACGATCACTTTTTATTGTAATTCCACCGCCATCAGATCGTTTAATATTTTTATTATAGTTTGAAGTTTTCTTTTATACAATCTATTTTAAGTCATAAATTTATTAATTTATTTAAAGTATAAATAAATATTTTCAGATGTGTAATATCATGCTGGAGATATCTTGCTCGCGATGTAAGCTTATCCACTGCAATTGTTGAAAATTTCCTACGTCTAATGACCTCCATAGAACTTTATGAGGATCCCTACCATATAACAGAACACCACATAGCTGCGTTACAACCCTTGACTGTAAGTAAAGTTCATTTCTTATTATTTTTTCGGCACATTTTAACAAATTACTTGGATTAGATAGATTTGTAGATATAGAATATATTTGTACACATTATATTAGATTTGGATATAGTCACTTCATTCAGATTGACGAATTCCAATTTCACCATAATATAAGTTATGAATGAGGTCATCGTGGCACAGCGGCACAAGGTGTGACTGTAAAACGCAATGGTCGTGGGTTTGATCCCCACTCTAGTAAGTAAAATACAAAAAAAAAATACTCTGATGTCGAGGCACAGAGTGGCGTGGAGTTTCGCCACTCAACACGCAATGCCTCTAAAAATCAGCGGAATGTGGGGAATGCAGTGTCTTAACACTAGGTTGCCTCTGCCTACACTGCTGTGTGTGGGATCATCAGCGTGAAGCTTATAATTTATGAAATAATAAAATATATATATTTCATGTCCATTAGGGATTTTCTTTTTCTAATTTACATTTTTTGATACAATACATCCTTGACGTTTAACTTTTTTACCTTTAAACATACTGTTAAATAAAACTAATCCATCTTTCCAGTTAATCAGTGCTCTAGGCGAAATGCTACAAGAGGATTCAATGAGACCAATTTGTCTAGAGAAGTTTCCAGATCTTTTCATAGTGTTATACACTACACTCGCTTGTTACATAGAGGCTGAACCCCCAGCGTACTCCGTACCTCAAAACAAAGGACAAGAGAGATTTGGTTTTATACCCAACAGAGAAGCTATTAAACTATCACCAGCAAAAATTACGATTAATACGTTTAATCTGTTTTTGGAAAGGGCTGATTGTTATAAGGTGGATGGGATATATTTTTCTTTTTTTTTCTCATTGTATTTGTTTTCCAGTTAAAATTGAAAAAATTACGACATTTACCTTGTATTTTTCTTTTATCATAAAAGGACTGTAATAAAATGTGTAGATGTAGTTAAATTTATTTAAGTAAAATTTAGTAGTTATAGCTCACATGAAAAGATGACAATTACTCAATAATTGGTACCTACTACTAACAGTCGTAAGAAAAACAAAAAATAAAAAATCTGAAAATTCTCTTCCAGGTAAAAGAAGCATGTGCTCTCTGCCTAACCATAGAGCATGGAGACAGTTCCCACACCCTTCTGGAACTTACTCCCGTACTGGGTGGTGCGGTCAGTCGCGCCTTGCCCGCACAGTTACCCAAGTTGCTAACTAAGGCTGCCCAATATGCAAGGTCCCCGTTACCCCCGCAGCGCTGTGCAGCGCTTGCGCTTTTGGCTGATTCGCTCCATTACAGGTGAGTGGTTATTTTGTAAGCACTGTAACGCTTTGTTCGTTGAGTAAGTTACTACTTGCTTTCCGCTTGAATTATAAAGTTATTCACCCGTTCAGTTACCTAAGGAGGCATAATGTCCTAGATCTGTTTTTTGCCCCCTTGCCATTGCACCCGCAATGCTTTTAGGAGATATTTTGTATTACAGGCGATTGCATAGTTTGAAAGTGGATGATATTATGGTGTGATGTATAACCATACAAGGTAGTTTCAAATTTAAAGGATATCTGGCGAATTTTTTTAACTTTTTTAAAGTAAAGATCATACTTTTCTATGTTAATAACTGTATCATTCTTAACAGATGTAACGACAACCCAACAATCCTCGACACGGCGCTGGCGTCACTCGCTGCCGGGTGGCGCGATGACGCGGGGCGTGTGCGCGCGGCGTGCCTACGCGGAGCGGCGCACCTGGCGCGTCTGCCTGCGCCGGCGCGCGCCTCCGCATTGCCAGCCGCGCTGGCCGCGCTCAGTGAGGGTGTGGACGCGGCGGTCGGCACGTGAGTAGCGAGCCCGGCGCCCCGCACGTCATTAGGGCAGGGACATACACGTCTTTCGGAACATTGGAGTGATTACGGGATTAATTATGGACACGTGTATACTAGTTGAGGCCGTGACTGTAAATGCGACTGGCTGTGGGTTTGATCCCCACTAACATTTAATATTTTCATTTCTTCACTGATGTCGAGGCAAAGCGTGACGTTGAGTTTTACCTCTACCTCCACTGATACACACAACAAATATAACAACACTAGACTACATAATAGATGCAATTAAAATCATGCATTTTTTCCATTTATAATACCATATTTCTTTCAGATCACCTCTAGACAACGTGCCACTTGCAGCCATACAAGGCCTTAGTCGCTTATTGACCGAAATAGACAAACTAGACAAGGAGTTCGACAGGGAACTGCTATCCATATCTCAAAAAATACGACCATTTATGAACACGGATTGTCCATTGTTGAGGGAAAATTCTATAAGATTATTTGGTATTATAGCAGAGAGGGTCAAATCTGAAGCAATTTTGGATCAGGCAGTCAGTTCTCTCCCTTGTTTCTTGTTGCATTTGTGTGATAATAATTCAGCTGTTGTGAGGGTATGTGCATTTTTTCATGATGTATATTTTTTAACTGTGTGTTGTATCCCGCTCATAGAGGGGTAGGCTTAGGGAACCTGAGAACCTACTGTGAAGATACTTCATTTCCTCAATTCATCCGTTCCCCATTTTTTGCCGATTTCTTGAGGCATTACATGCTAATGTTTACTGCTCACTTAAGGGAATTAATTTTATTTTATTTCTCCGCTCTAGTAACCCAGCGCGGCACTATTTTCAGTCACACGTGCTATGTTTCGAATTTTGGTGGTAAGTGTAGAACGGAGTGCCATAACAATACCTGCAGCTAAACATTTCCCTGAATAAGGTTTGAATCCACAACGATCATGTTCCACTTTTCTGAAATCGTTGCTAAGGTGACAAATACCACTAGGTGGCGACAGTTTCTATATTTTCACAAGAAAAAATATTCCAAATCTTATAATAAAAAAATTAACTTACCGTTTTATTAATAACCAATTTACCGTTTACAGGCAAGCAAGTTTACGCTGCGACAAATATTCAAAACATTCAACATAAAGAAATCAAACGACTTCGTACAAACTCACCTCCTAGACGAAGGGAGGTTGTATTTAGACGAGTTCCTTTCAGCCTTACTAAGACAACTAGCTGATGAAATGCCGAATTCTCTGACAAAATGTCTACAAACTGCTGTAAATTATTTGCATTGTGCGAGGGAAGAGATTAAACCGCATCCGCCTTTGTTGATCGGTGAGTTGAGATTTAGTGGGCGGTCACGACTCGTCGTCGTCGTGTGTAGAGCCATCGTGGTTCAGTGGGATAGAAGTGAAACTAGAGAAGAGCGTGAAGCCGTATATTTATGTTGTTATAGCTATGAATCCAAAAAACAGCAAAATATTGATAAAAAATATACAAAAAACTATACAATAATCAATCAACTATATATAAAAACTCGGAAAGCGGATGTTTGTTATACATATATTATAAATTATATTTTAAAAAGCGACTGTTGAGACACTCCATTTCTGTGTAATTTTACCATTAAAAGGTGTACTTGTTGTGGCTTAATTGGTTTTATCCTTTCTTATAGGTCTGCTATACTCAGAACTCTACCGCATACATGAAAAATACCCCGAAGAATCGAACCTGGACCCCGACGTGACGCGCACAGCCAAGAC
The DNA here is from genome assembly GCA_037355905.1 of Heliconius aoede. Lineage (NCBI taxonomy): Eukaryota > Metazoa > Arthropoda > Insecta > Lepidoptera > Nymphalidae > Heliconius > Heliconius aoede. The sequence continues at coordinate 527,236 of JBAIZZ010000017.1, forward strand.
ACGCCTATTGACCCTAATAAAAGATTCGAACTCCCAAGTACGACAGAACTCAGCCTTCGCCCTCGCCAACATATGTCTGGTTGAGACGGGAATATGACATGTGATAATAGATAACAGGTACGATGTGCTGATAAGGGATCACAGGTACTTGTTGTATTGTAATTTGCAAGATTTGGTTAGGATTAATAAGTTGAGGCAATTGCGTTTCGATTGATTTTTTTTTCACCTTCACGCCGTATCCCGCACATACTCGTACACGTTATGTTTCACGGCGGGACAATGTCCCATTAAAAAATATAAAATATGATCTACAATTTACTGTATTCCATCCCGTTTCTTTATAGGTTTGAATTAAACAAAAGTACAGAAATTATAATTTATACGAAAACTGTATAATCTTATAGTATTTTGGCTTATGACTTTCAAAATGCGGGTAAAAAAAATTGCCCCGTGTACTTTATGATAATTATGAATGAAATCACAAGTTATTGATCAAAAAAAAAAATTTTTTTTGCTTAAATAACTGTTTACTTAATATGGCAAAGATAAGACAGCTTAATTTTCAAAATTTTGCTAATATATATAATTATTCATGTATGTACTTATCGTTTATATATATATAGGAGTAGTTTACCATTGACTTAGATTTGATATTTAATCAAAGTAAATATTAAGAATTCAGCAGAAAGTGTCTTAATGAGAAAACAGTTTTATAACACTAGGTTCATTTAAAAGATGACGTTGTGACGATGGATGGACGTTTGTTCTACTTTTACGCAGAAACTACTAAACGGATTTACATGAAACTTTACGGTAACATATAACTTATACATACAGAATAACACACAAGCGCTTATATATAATTCATATAATGATTTTGTATAATTTGGCTAGACCAGTATAAGCGAGCGAAGCCGCTGGTGAGTCGTTGGTTAATAATGCATGTAAATTAAAAAAATATATTTCTTCATGGTCTTATTACATAAAAATTTATCGTTTCTAAGTAAATGCCAAAATAAAAACAAAATTACTTTAATATTGATAATAATATACTAATATCTATAAATATATATATATATTTGGTATATTTCAAATTACATTATTATTATTTAAATTTTCGTTTTTCGATTCGCCTTAGTTGACACTTATTATACTAAATATTTTGCTTATTATTTTTAAAGTAAATCGTTGCCAAAAAAACCTTAAAAGCTACGTCTCACAATGAATTATAAGAAGACTGAGATTTAAATGATATAAAAATTGTTGGCATAGGATGTTTAATAAAAGATTGTTAATGCTTAATAGATGTATCAGAATATTTCGCATTCTCTAAAGATATTATAAAATGTTGATGTAGATTATTTTAAATTACATATACTATAGTAAGTTTAATATATTTATGTTTATATGACGGAAATGTAATTTTTTTTTAATGGCTTATGTTTCTTTATAATTCCATGTTATGTATTTGTATGATTAAGTTAATTATCTAAAGAATTAAGTATATAATATGTAATTGAGGTTATTTACATTAAAACTTTAGATATAAATTTTATAATATAACTGCAATGTGTGAGCTATAACATTAATTTTTCTTTTAAGTTTTATTGATAAAAAAAAAATTAATTGATATGTCCTTTGTTGGAACAAAGAAAATGTCAGTAGTCGCCTTCAACCAATCGAATCTAATATTATGACTTTGTGTGATATATTTTAGACTTTCTAGTTGTTATACTATAAAATATAATTATATTAGTTTAATATAAATGTTATTTCATATTTCATATTACATTATCGTCGGCTTTGAGTGTAAACCCGTTAAATTATATTATTCGAATGTGAAAAAAAAATTGAGTTTTATGTCATTTCATATAATAGAAACAACAAACACAAATCTATTTTTCAAATTGCAAAAATTTAATAATATAAAATACTAGATTCCGTTAAGAAGTTAATCGTCTTAAAAAGCCAATATAGACTATTTTCTATGTAAACATGATATTATTCTTCAAGATCACTATATATTTTTTTTTAATTAGAACTATTTATTCGATTACAATATGCTAAATGCTTCTTGTATCATGATACAATTATGATATTTAGGATATTTAATTTGTATTTATCTTGTCTTTTTTTGTCTCTTAAATTATTTAATTAACGAGCCTCATATTGTAGTAGTTGTTGTAGCGTTAGCTTGACACCGACTTTGAAATTATAAAACCTATTTTCTATTTGATTTCGCTTAACTTATTTTACTTCACTTATTTTTTACTTTTAAATATAATAAATAATTTTGAATCGGAATTGTATATATTTTTTTCTGTATCTGGTATTTTTTACATTTCGTTAACCAGTGTATGAGATGAAGTTGTATTATATTTTGTGTGTATATAATATTTTTTTGTGTAATTTTGGTTTGTGAATATTAATTACATATATTTCATGTCCATTTATATAAAAATAGGTTTCAAAGATATATTCTTAATACAAATGTAATCGTGATATTGACTTTAGTTATGCGCATTATGAATATTAGTTGTTTGCAATAAAAATATTAAAAAGATTGACACGTTTTTATAATTTTTTACTCCTCTTTCTTAAAAATATTTCTTTAAATAAAAATATACTTTCAATTAAAAATATACATATTTATTAAAGGCACAAAATATATTACAATTATTCAGATATATTGTGTATTTATTTCACTGTTTAATGCTTTGAGCGATCTTTCTTATTTAGTGTCTCGCTCGATCAATAAAAATGTGCTGTAATTTTTTTTTTGTATTTTACACTGTGTTTATGTATGTGTATACATAATATAGTTAGCGAGATACTTTACCTCAGTACTAATAGTGATTTCCTTTTGGGGAGGCTCTACATGGAATAATAGTAATGTAGCCGCTTCAGCTAAATCTTTAAAAATACACTTAAATGTAAATTAAAAAAAAAGATTATTACATAATAAAATTAAAAATTTTAATAATATTTTAAACATATTTAACAATTTCATTTGTCAAATATTTTTTACTAAAAAAGTATAGAAACATTTTTCTATATATAGTCAACTATTTAGACGGTCGTCCCAAATAAAATTCTTTATCCGGATCGCAATACCCTCGTAACTGTCGGCCGTCCCACGTAACCGAGTCCATGCGCCACTCGGGAGACACGAAGGGGGGCTGGAATTTTTCTAACGTGATCTAAAATATGTATATAAAATTGGGTTATTAACGTATTTTTTTGTAAAAATTTTGAAACAAAAAAAAATAATTCTGCATGTTGCAGCTCTTAATCATGTAATTTAGTTCTTAAATTTAGATTTCTAACTAAAAACCACACTGTCTTGTTGCTTACCCCCTGGCAAAATAAAAATATTACAGTAATGACAGTAAAAGAAGTCTCGATCATAACTAATTAATTAAATTATAAGACGATTCATTTAATTTTAATTTGATTTTAAATTTATAATAAGTAAGCCAAGGAAAGGACGAAATTGACCTTCCCTAATTGGAAGATTTGCGAAGGCATGTTAAGTTAAAAAATATCTAACCGGGTTAGCGCAAGCAGGAGGCCCAGGCAGAGGAGCCTTAATGTTATCTATTAAAGCATCTGCGATTCCCTCCCGCATTGCTCTCTGCACTGTGGTCGTATAGACATCTCCTATTAGAAGTTTCCGTGCTCTTGAAATTAAGTTTGATAAAGAATTAAATATATATAAACAACTATCTAATTTAATTATGACTGACTGTTTTTTTTATTTAAATCGTTATTTAACACCTGTATGTATATTTACGCTCAATGCAATAATAATAATAATTTTCATCAAAAATCAATCATATTCATCCTGACCTACTTTCTTTAGTTCTGCTATCTCAAGTGAGAATCGAACTCGCACCCCGTTGCGTTTACAGGTTTCACGTGTGCTTACCATGACTGGACTTAAAAATTTCAAAAGATCAAATGGAATTAATTACTCTGGATCTGTGATATCGTCCATGCTGACTGCGGGCGTCATTACGAGACGTGGACGTGTGTTCTTCGCGTGCTCCCAACCCAGGTCTGGGGATTTCACCTATTGACAGCTATATTTATTATTATTTTACAGTTATAAAAAAGTTATTTTTACAAAGTAGTATGCAATTACAAAATCATGTGACGATATATTGTTGTAAGTAAAATTTATTAAAAAAAGAAACAATTTTTTTATCATAACATCGAGTGAATCGAGCAGAATTCAGCGAAAACAACGGACACGAATCCAAGCCTCTAGCTCTATTATTAAATTATTATTTTTTAAATGTATAAGTACATATATATATATATATATGTATTTATAAATAAAATTAAGTATCTTACATAGCGTTGTTGTACTTTCCAAGGATTAGTTCTGGTTATATCTTTTGCCTTTATTAATAAATCGAAAGGCACATGAGGTATTTTCAACACAGACAGTGTGTGTAGATCTTTCAATGGCGTCGGCGCAGCGCGAATGCGGGCCGGTTTTCTTTTAGGAAGAGTTTTAACTGTCGGTAAAACATCCCCATCATGGAAATCCGTTCTGTTGGACGTTTCGTAGTCAAATAACATTCCTTCATAGCGATCGGACATTTCGGAAAATCTTGTAAAATAATAGAAATTATAATAATTATTAGCAAAAAATTGTAAATAGTGTTTATGATTTATTGATTTTAGTAAATGTCAATTTTTTTTTTCTTAAATTTTTGCACAAAGGTGTAAAAGGTAAGGACTTGTATTTAATATGCAAACTAAAGTGCAATAAATAAAACCCCGTATAGAAATAGTAGGTAATATTACTTTATTCTATAAGTTATTAATAATACATAGCTAAGACAATAATTAAGTTACAAACTTATATTGGCTAATTATTACAAAAAAAAAATAATTTGCCTCTAAATATAGTCCTATAATAATATTGTAAAAAAAAACAAAATTAACATTAAAAATCTAATAATTCGAGCGTAAGACAGTGGGGTACGGAGTGTCTTAACCCTTCCCTCTGCCTGCCTGCCTACTGCGGGATACAGTGTCAAGCGGAGAAAAAAAATCATTTTTTATTATTGCAAATATATTAAAAAACTAACTAATAACCTAACATTAAGCGCTCCTCGTCATAAAATAAGTCGTGCACACATTGATACAAGGTTAATAAATATATGTAAGTTATTCAGACTTTGTATGTATTTACTAATCAATTCTTCATTTTCACATTTTCAACAGCTCCTCGTGCTGCTTTTCGGCACAAACTAAATCTAAAAATATAATATTCTTATTATGAAAATATAATAGTCTTTTCTGCAAACCTGGTGCCTATTTAAGGTGATTGATAAGAAAAATTGCGTATGTTTTTTATAGGAGCATTTATATTAATGAATCATCTTGATGCAGACAGACATCCTAGGTCTGTTATACAAAACGCAGCTTTGATAACCACCACTCAATGCAGTGTCACAAAAATTAGACGAAATCCCACTCTCCGCCTCGTGGAGTGTCTTCAATTTACACTAGGTTCCCATCACCTACCCTGCTATCTGTTTAATAGGTGTTAAAAGAAAAAAAAAATTTGCTCCACTACTCTATAATATCAAAAAAATGCAAGACACAAAATATAAAACCAGCCTACCTATTGCAAAGTTTTTCGTTTCAGCCAGAACTGTTTGGTAGGATCACAATAGCCGCGCAATTGTTTTTTGTCCCACGTGACAGTTTCCATCCGCCATTCGAAGGGTACGCAAGATGGCCGTAATTTAGGCAGAGTGATCTGATATAATAAAGTTAGAGTTAGAGTTATTTACAATATATAATGTACGCTCAAGATCAATGTCATCATTTTTAATTAATTGGTAAAAAACAATTGTGGGTTCCCACTGGAAATACTTAATATTTTCATTTTCCTTGCTGTGGTAACGAGGCTAAGCGAGGTATTGAGTTTCGCAACTCTACAGTGTTCGGTGGAATGGGCCCGGAGTGTCTAAGCACGAGGTTCCCAGGTCTAACCTGCCTGGCCTGCCATGAGCAGGATACGCCGTGAAGCTAAAAAAAATATAATCAGCTTAACTAACAGGATTTACTGGAAACAGTCTTCCAAGTTCAGGTATTTTCTTCACATGAGTTACAATATCTCTATTTGCTCGAGTCATATTACTCGCGTACATGTCAGTGCACAGTATATCTCTAGCGTGCTCGTCTTCGATGTCGTCCATGCTGACCGCTGGTGGCATTACGAGACGAGGACGAGTCCTACGAGCTTCTTTATTGTCTACTTCATCACGTTTCTCCTTAAAAAGAACAAATGTATAATATACTGAGGTTAGGAACTTACTGCTACTTACACCAACGTGGCGTATCGGTAAAACTTTTGAATGTAAACGCAACGTTTGTGGGTTCGATTCTCACTTGAGGGTAGTATTATTTCCATTTCCTCGGCCTGGTAACCATTCAACCATTGAAAGTGCGTGAGTTCCCACACGGCAAGTGTGAAACCAAGTGTGTGTCTTGAGTTGACGGCAGCTTGTGCTCATCTTATCCTGCTGTGTAGTGTGCAGGTGAAAAGAACTTCAGAAACAGTACAGAACGCGGCATTGAAGTCCGCAATAAAACATGCAATGGCTCAAGAATTCAGCCAACAGAAGTGTCTCCAGATTCCATCTGCCTACCCTGTTATGTGCGGGATACAGCGTAATAAAAAACTATGTGGTTACGAATTTGAATCCTGTATCAAGTTAAAGATTTTCTAACATATCATGAATAATATATTTGGATTCATAAAAAATGACTTGGCATTAACTTCTTGCTTTCATAAAGTGTCTCGTTACAGTAACGATGGAGCGATGGAAATAATGGTTGATAATTATAACAAATTATAAAAGCGTGACATTCAATTATGTGAACAATTATCGGTAATTTTATATTTTTTAAATTGTAAACTGCCTTGTCATACATTATACGGATGTCACATTCGATATAAAAGTATCGGATATGGGACAAATTGACCATATACAGATGGATGTTCTCAAGTTATTTATGTATATTTTTACACCGATACTTCTTCTTTATAAACAGTTTCATTCAATTAAGAAAAGTAAGGATACTTACAATATATTGCTGTACGTCATTTGGATTTGTTCTAATAATGTCTTTGGGCTTATGCAAAAGACTGAACGGCGGTATTTCCCCTTGCCACGGAGCTAAAGTGTATATATTCTTATATTCTACTTTTTCACTTTTCCTTTCTATCTTCTTTTCTTTATATATTATCTTAGGACTATCGCGGATTTCGCCGAAACGAAAGTCATTCTTGTACGTGGATTCATAGTTAAATAGCATAGGTTCTTTTTTTATTGTTTTTTCCATGTTCCTTAATGGGTTTAATTAAAATTATATTGAATTCTTAGTCACAGTCTAAAACGAAGCTCACATGACAGTATTTTAAACATTGACAGATATTTTGTAATTTTTTTTCAAGCATCCACGTAACAAATAGAATATTTCTAAAAATATCAATTTTATCTTTGTATTTATTTTTATCTGTGTTCAAATAAATAAAATACTAATTAAATAAAATGTTAAATATTTTTCTAATCGACCATGTGTATTGGAAAATAATGGCCTATATTTATCTATTTATGTTCTTAACGAAAAAAAAAACCAAATTTTATCTATAATTTTATTTTAAATTCACCAAATAAATTACACCAGGGTAACATAACACTTAAATTAAAATAAACATACAAAATAAATTACAATTCAAATTATATCACAATACAGGTAAAACAATGCGTTGAAATATTGCAACTCTATAATAATAAATAATAAAAAAATCGTATAAAAAAAAACTACAGAAAAGGAAGTTATTTGAAGACAATGTTTATTTCCAAAAAACGGTTGTGAAGACAAAATAATAATATACAAAAAAAAAGACTTCATTACAAAAATATCATTTAAATATTAAACAGTCGTAGATATCAAATTCCTAATTAAAAAAGTCACGATTCAAAATTAATATTATTTTAAAAGAACTTTCATTTATTATTTGACGACGATGAAAATTTGTATCTTACAAATTGAAATATTTCTCAAAAAAATTATTTAATGGAACTAATATGGCGACAATTCTAGTATTGTGTGTCGCGGTGCTTTTCAGTTCTTTAAATTAAAATAATTTTTAAACTTATTATTTTAATAACCTGTAAATAAAACACATGGAGATCATTTTAAATTTATAATATAAAAATATTAAGTAGACATTTTATTATAATTTCTGGATCGATTTTAAAGTAGGTCCGACTTTATTATGGCTAACAATCTAACAAGGAAAGCATGTCAGGTACGGTGTTTCAATTTTAAAATTTTCCTTATATTTAATTAAATTAAAATATTATTTTATTGAAAAGCTGTTTTTTAAGTTGGTTGACACAAGCTTCAAAATTATTAAAATTTGGCCGCTACACTGTATGTATGTATAGTCTTGAAAAGTTGATAGTACTGAACAGTTAATTAATCTATTATGAATGTGTCGAAAACTAAAACATTATTATAACAAAACATGCTTCAGCAAATCAAGATTTTAAAAATACATACAATTTTAACTAATGTAGAAAATCAGGGACGCAAATATAACGCTAAATAAAATTTTAATAATAAAACAATAATCCATACAAAAACATGATTCCATTGTCCTAAATACATTTATATACAGATATACATTAAACTCTTACAAAAATAATACCAATTACATAAATAAACTAAATCTTACATTAAAAAAATATACACTCTGAATGAAATCGATAAGCTTCTCTATTTTTTTTATATTTAGGAATTGTAAACATGGCATCGAATATTAAAAATATATTTAATCTATGCTTAGAGCGACAAAAGAAATGGCGCCAAAAGTGACATTAACATTTGGTAAAGATAGCCGCCTCTAGAACAGCAGATGGAATAGAAAGAGGAAGAAATGCAAGAGCAGGACGAGTGCTGTGGACGCACAGTAGATGACATTCAAGTTTTGGTATATTCGTCAATCGGGGACATTCAGTTCGGTCCAAATGGGGCAGAAGGGGGACGCGGGCCCTCCCCACGACCAACCGCGCGGTATCGCGAGATGGCAGAGACCGGACTTGATAACGCCTGAATGCCCGTTGAAATTACTCTTATCTACAACCCCTGGACATAGTACAGCACTTTGACCCGCAGCACTCACGTCCACCGAAGTAGTGATAGCTTGGTCCAACAACGATTCGCAGTTTTGTAACGCTGTAACAAAATAATTGTCTTATTTATATGTTATTGTTTTTTTTTAATCTCTGTGCAATAATATGCACATAAATTATACTAAACGGGTATAAGGTGATATGGAATTGAATTAATATATATGATTATTTATATAAATATACACATAAAGGCCGTAATATAATAAATTCAAATACCCACACGAAATTTTCGTGCAGTGCATTTCCTAGACAGAATGTGTGTAATTTATTCCATTCATGCCAGAAGTGAATGCGACAGGGAACATTACAATTAGTGCCAAATGTGTTCATCTAGTTAAAGCGAGTTATGTATTACGTGGCTCTTGCTCGAGGTGGAATAAAAACTTTTGACAACTTCTCTAATTATAAAATTATATGCAGTCAAATCTAAGAAAAACTGTAAATTACACATTAGACATATGCATTACAAATGAAAATACACAAAAAAAATTTTAATTTTCCTTGTTTGCGGCGTTGGGTTCCGCTATTCAACACAAAATGCTATTCAGAGAACGCAAGTGATTTATCACTTTAGTAAGTAAAAAGTTGATGATGCATAAGAGAAAGAGAGAAAAAAAAGAGAATAAATTAAACAAATACGTTTTATTATAAAGCATACATACATCAGCGTATATTTTCAAGGGCTTATCGGATAATAAATCAGTACGGGAAATTGTTATTATCTATCCACAAACATTTTAATATAGCGTCCGGCCACAATGTGGCGTTTCATCAAATAAAGTAGCTAATATCTGATGTGACGATCCCTTATCTCCAGTTTAATTTGTTGTTATCGTAATACTATGTTGAATCTACATTCTAAATGCACAAAGGATTTTTTTCCTTTTTTTTTGCTTCATGCACGTAGCTGGGTAGGCAGAGGGAGCCTAGTGTTAGGGCTCTCTCTGCCAATCCTACTCCGTTCTCTAGTTCCCGTCGAATTCAGGAGACATCGCGTGTTGGGTGGCGGAACTTAACGCCGTGTCTTGCTATCGACTTGAAAAATTTAAAACATTAAATATTTCATGTTTCCTTGTTTCTCTGCGCCACGTGTGGCCGCAAATAGGTATTTTTAGTAAATAATTTCACTTAGAGAACCAGAAATGCGAAATAGAATATTTTATGACAAAATTTTCTTCGTTGCCCATTCCCATAAATAGCACAGTGTTTGTTTCAAGCGGTCACATATATGTATTATATCATATGTATGTATTATACATAAAAAATATGTACTATTAAATAATTTTCAACATGTAATAGACAATGGGAAATCAAGTCAATTTATTAATAACAGAAATTGACCTATTTTCAAAGTAGGTACTAAATATTTTTTCATAGGTCACTATGAATAATCAGTTAACCATTATACTTCACATAAATATAATATTCAAATAAGACATTAGTATGAGAATTGGTACATTGGCTTGGTTTTCGAGCCAAGTTCAAGAAAATTACAGAAACTAATATAGTTGATGCTGAAAATTCTGTACAATTTACTTGCGCGGCGATCGCAGGTTCGAAATTCGAATTAGTTTTCCAAAATTCTTTGGACGGTTGATAAGATATTGATTGAGTTTTGCCACAGAAAAAGGAGTGACGTATCACTACATTAAAATTGTGGGAAAGGTGTTAGTCTACGGAAATTCTACAAATAACTCAACAAACAACTACCGGAAACCGTTACGGTTCTAATGAACTCTATTGATCAAAACCAGCTTCTGCAGACAAAATCCGCGTTGTACGGCCGCTGCGGTATTTTTAGATCTTTTATGGCAAATGTCAGAGGTCGACATTCTTTTCAGGTTCAGCCAGTGAAATGTAATAATAAATAGGTCACCTTTATATTTATTACTTTTGACCCAAAATTATTGTTAATTTTATCTTAATATTTTGCGTACAGATAATAAAACTGCATCACGATGGTATTCTCATATCGCGCACATAGCGAACAGAAAGAACCTAATCGCAGTTCGAATTTGAGACATTGCATATTGAGTGGCTTGCAGCCACGATGTCTTGTTTTTTTTTAGCTTCACGCTGTATATCGCACACAGCAGGGTAGGCCTCGGCATTAAATCACTCTGTTCTCCAATTTCTGCCGAATTCAGGAGGCATTGCGTGTTGAGTGGCAGAACTCAACGCCGCGCTTTGCCTCGACACCAGAGCGAAGAAAATGGAAATAAATTATTAATTCCATGTTCAAGAGCATAAAACACAGATGTATTTTTAAATAATACTTAATTAAATATAATTAGATAAATAATAAAGGATAAATCAAAATTAATCATATATTTACATAATATAATTAACATCCATTTCCCGTACAATCAATGTACGCCACGCGACAACATAAGAGACTCTCGGGAACCCGAGGAGGTCAAAGTAATTACCCTCGTAATGTACGATTCCACATGAAGTATGAGTAACGCGAGGGCCGTTTGAATATAAACAATGTACGTTTGTTTGTGAGTCGTAGTAAATATATATGTTTTATGACTGTACTGTAATATCATAAACGTTGGGTGTACTCATTTTAATTACAAACTAAAAGTGATTTGGAAATGGAATGTAAATGAAATTTGGAAACTGCCTTAAAAACCTTTTGATCTTTGAACAATTAAATAATAATTATTAATGTCCGTATTACACTGTTTCTTTATAGACAGAAAAAATATAATAAGATCGTTCCATTTTCCTTTTCATTGAGGCTCACATGGCGTGGAAATTTCGTCGAAAATGGGGAACGGAGTGTTTTAACACTGGATTTTTTCTTCCGCGTACAATATTCTTCACTGTCCGAAATGCAAGATATTGCATTTTTAAGCTAATACAACAATAGTAATTAATTGAAGTTAGTTTCAAAACAAACTTAAAGTAAAATTCCTAAATGGTCCAGCAGCACATACAGATAAAAAAAAGATAATTCATAAAAGATACAAAAACAAATGGTAGGAACGATAGCAGGTGGTATCATCCTGGTACCAGTAGTATCATACTACTGACATATACGTAGACAGTTGATCTTTGGACATGATTCACGCCATGCAATACACGTGTAATAGTTTAAAACGTAAACCATTGTTTAGTATTATTATGTATCAACGACAAAAATAATATATATATTTTTAGCCCCACACTATATCCCACATATAGCAGTGTTGAGACACTCCTTTCCCATATGGACACTACCTTTCCCGTGTCGAGTGACGGAACTTCACGCCGCAATACATGTAATATTACGTAATAATGCCGCTATCATTAAGAAGTAATCAAAAACGAAATTAAAATACAACGCACATACTGACACTACTCACACGCAGTGATTTATCACTCACTTCTCCACGATGTCCATAGACTTAATAGAAAAAAGATAAACTTACATAACACGTTCTCCCATCTCACGAACTCCCCGAAGAAAGCCAATTGTGCGTCACCCAGCGGCACCTGCGCGATCTCTTGCAGCTTGCGAGCGTCGTCTCCGCAGAGCAGTTCCTTGCAATGCAGGTTCACCATTATAACAAGTCTATTGCATATTAGGAACGCTGAAAATAATTAACAACACATATATTATTCATGTGTTTATGGCTATGGGTTCGATTTCAACTAGGAGGAACGAGTTATTTTCCTTGAATGCGGACATTCAAAACTCAATGTGTCAAAAAAAGAGGAACTGATTGTTTTGACAGTTATTTGTCTGTCTATTAATAAAAAGTGAGAGAAAATATGTGATAAAAATGAAAAAAAAAAAAAAATTAACCATAGACATAAGGTAGGGTGGAATTTGAATCCATAATCATCGGTATACAAACAAATACTTGAAAATATACAAATAAGTATGCTTATATTTCCTTTGTAAGACAAACGTGTTAGTTCAATATAAAATTCACACAATTATTTAGTACCTCGTCGAATAGATTTGTATAGCAAATAGACATCTCATACCTATTGTATTTAGTTTGCTTATATATTTTTTTGAAGGCCACAAGTTCATATAAAGTGTAAATATAGCATTTGTGTTATCATTATTTTACCAAAAAAAATATAAAAAACCGAAAAATATACCGTTATTTATTATTTCAATATAGTTAAGATTCCAAAGTAGATCGGAAGTGATATGACTTAATGGTTCAATGTCTGACTAGGAACAGTGATGGTCGTCGATTCGATTTCCACTTGGAGATATGAATGATGTTCATTTCACCTTCAGTTCCGTCCATGTGATGATCTTGATTTCGGACAGCAAGTATTACGATCTACGGCTCCCTTACCGGGATAAAGCGTGAAAGCTGTATTAGCAGATACGTAACACTCTATCCAGATTCAGACAATGTCACCGATTTAGTGAACTAATTAGATAAAACGTACACCACTTGTAGGGGCTCCGCGCGTCTAAGCTTCTACAATTAGACGAATAGTCTCTGTTCTTCTGTGTCTACTGTAAGGACCATCCGATTATTGCATGACCTGCGGTTTTTTGTGTTATTTACTACTAAAGACTAGAAAAAAATTTTCATCAATAAATATTATAAATATCTCGCACATTTGCGAGGTGCGGAGGTGTGCGAATGCGAGGATGTTTTTTATCTCACTTTCACGTGAAACACTACTAAACAGATTCTGATGAAACTTTACATTCGTTTATGCGTCAGAATAACACATAGGCTAAAATATATGTTGAGATTTTCTATGGTTTGGCTATAATATAATATAACAGCGGGCGAAATTACGCGTGAATACTATATATAATTATATACACTTACATATAGTAATTATTTATATATTTCTGCCTATCGAAATTTGCAAAACTTTTTTTATAAGAAAAGACCAATTTTATTCTTTGAACAAAATGGCAATTACCATATTTTTCTTTTGGTCTCTTATTTTAAACTGTAAATTAAATAATCGCCTTTTCTTAAGTATATTTTGTTACTGTCAATAACATATTTTACTTATATACTTAAAAAAAAAGTATAAAATACAAGAAAAACACTAGTTATTTTTTATTGGATGCGATTCAATACCACTTATGTATTACAAAATAAATCTCTCTACTAATTTTCATAGAAAAAACATTATTAATAAATGAAAAACCTTTTGAATGTGGGTCGCATATCGATTTTACGTTTCATAGTAACATTTAATATTTAATTTAGTTGAATGTAAAATGAACATATGTAACATTTAGGTAACATCAGTAGACCACACCCAAGTAAACAGTTTCGTGTTTGCTATAATTTGTAAAGAGTAAAGTAAATTAAAAAATATAATTATATATTATTATGTGTGGACTAAGTAATTTTTACAAATATTATTACAAATAATAGGAATATTTTAATATAATTCACACGAGTTTAAGTCCTATACAAGGGAACAAAATGAAGGCAAATTTATACTATCAAAATGCCCATTTTCTCCTTCACGTTGAAAAACAGAAATTGCAATTAAAGGCGAGTCGATTCTTAGGAAGTTTTATATTTTAAAATTTGTATCTAAAATAACTGTATAATTAATGAAAATGGAGTTATTCCATTTTTCTTCTATTTATCTCTTCTTTTTCTTTTAATCTTATATGATGATGAGTAAAAAAAAGGATATTTTAATTAAAGAATTTTTAATTAAACAAATTAAAGAAAAATCTAGAATCATGTACTTTGGTCGTTTCATTGAATTTGCATATTGATTGTACAATATTATTGTCATTAACATCCTCGTTTGGACAAATATTATCAGCATCCTGTTTGTGCTGGATTAAGAGTTCTGTAATATTTTTATATTATAAATGCCCGGAGGTCCGTCGTGGCGCAGAGGCATAGTTTGTGATTGCACGCACGATTGTGATTCGATTCCCACTTAGATGAATGAATATATTTTATTTCGTCAGCGCTCTGGTTAGAAGTAAAAAAATACTGCGTTAAATTTCGTCACTCAACTCCCCGGTTATGCGGAGTATCTAACACTACACTCCACATACCCAGCTACAAGCGAGTTACAGCGTGAAGCTAATTAAAAAAAAAAAACAAAATCAAATGTAAACCAATCCCTTCATACCACACATCAATAGCGTCAAAGTAGATAATATAAAAAACTTAATATGCAACTCGATACACATCGAGGACGCCTTAAATAGATGAGACGTTCTCATTTTTCATTCGTTTGCATCGACAAAGTTGCATCTTTATTTGTATATGCTATAAAGCAAATACTACACGCAAGGAAGGAACAAACAAGTTATTAGTATAACGGTGGACTGTTTTAGAGGCCATGTACGTGGAGACTTATTAATTGGATCAAATTAAATGAAATATATATTTGTGTTAAGGTGCTAAGACACTCTGTTCCCCGCTCTCGACACCAGAGCGAAGAAAATGGAATTATAAACGTAAATAAATATTTCACTTCCTCGAGTGGGAATCGAACCCACAACCGTCGCGTTACAGTCACACCCTTGTGGCACTGCGTCACGACTGCCTCTTTATTTTAATATATTATTTATTTTCGCTTTAATTTTTGAGACATTAAGTTTTGAACGGCAGAACTCAATGTCGCGTTTTGTCCACCAGAGAGTGAAATGAATTTAATAGAAGAATTGATACTCTTTGGGGATCGAGCCCACATCACCTGTTTATGATAAAACGCCGACCCATTCCTCTACGACACCCTCTAACATATAACAATGGAAAAATTTGTATTTCCCTCGTACAAATATGCAAACCGCAACTAACTATCAAAAATTAAAGCAAAACGAACGCTATCGTCGATCAGTTGCCAATAGAGCGCGAATTGAAGCAATTACGCTAATAACAATAGTCAATGATTTCTAATTGTTTATTGTATATCGATGCTTTGTACAGCTACTGGGAATTATTCATACACATCGAATAATACGAATATCTCGTATAAATGTCTCATTTTAGAGAATTAATTTGAGAGGGAGAATTTAAGAAGAGAAGAGAAGATTAATTTTATAAAATTTTTGGTACCTCTTGTCTGTTCCACTCCATCTTACACGCAATGTTTTTAAAATAGTAGAGAACAGAGAATGATGGGAAAAAGGGAATACCTTATCACTGACTTCTCTTGTACTGCAACGGATGTAATGAAAAAATATTTGACAATTTGCTTTATAAATATTTTCATATCACCGTCACCAAATTGTTTATTCCGTAGCGCGTAAATGTGGAATATTTTGTCTTTCCCACAGGAGAAAAATATTTGAATGGATTTTTTTCTTGTACTTTAAATTTGTGTATGGACACATCACTTGTGTTTCTTTGGTGCTTGTATTGATAGTCCAGCAGTCGGTAGCGTGTCATAGAACCAAGAGAACATTTAAATTATTTTAAGTTAAAAGACACATACGAGTACATATATATTTAAAGTGTTATTCCACTCCAAAAAATATTTTTTCAAAAAGCGTATAATTTTTTTTTCTCTTTATTGACATTCTTAAGACCTTTAATTTCTCAAGCATTTTCACTTACAATTTAAAAAATGTGAGAAAATGTACTTCCAAACATAATTTACATGATTCAGTCACCAATAGGTATTACACTCAATCTGTCCAATTAAAACTGTTTCCATTAAATTGTCAGACAAATGTGATGAAGTAATAAACCTTCTCGTCGTCGGCGGGAGTGGAGGTTGCGACCCGTAAATTTATACGAGACGACGGTGAGTGCGAATTGTGTTTAAATTGGACAAAGTTTTGTTTAAATATTTGGGGCCAGTCGTGGCGCAGGGGCACAAAGTGTGACAGGAAAATCACAATAGGTCAATTATAATGTGACATTTATGGCGCAGCCGGCGGACGTCACTTAGTGTTTTATTTAAGCCCCTTTAAACGCTAATAATAGACAAGTCTGAAGACACAAATGAAAACGGCGATACAGTTATTTAAAATTTATTACTCAGTCTGCCTTATAAATTGATACGTCTTCAGTTCTTCGTCATACATTATTATACAAAAATATACGTGTTTTATTTTTTATTTTATTTATCGAGCCAGAGCTTGGGACACTTGATTTGTATACATATGTATATATGCCTATATTTCATATATCAAGCCAAATAGGACTAAAACAAATAATATAATTTTTAACAAAAGTAAATTATGACTTATATGATTTTCTCATCGATAACATTGTCAGAATTAGACCAAAAACAAATAAAAAAAAAGAATCGTCAAAATCGGTTCACCCGATCCGAATATCAAAGTAATAAATAATAACGTCTTCCTTTAAGAGAAGTCGGTTACAAATTTTCAATCTTTCAAGACGACAAAAAGACATCGTAGTCAAATTACTGCAATGTTTTGAATTCCTCACTGTCTCTCAATTTGTGGTGGAATCTCATTACAGTTCCAGCGTCGCGTCACGCGCACGCGCACACGTGCTCCACACATAATTAGTCATACAATCAAATTAAGTTAGCTTCACGCTGTATCTCGCACACAGCAGTGCAAGCAGAGGGCACCTAGTGCTTAACACTCCGTTTCTTACATTATACCGAATTCTGGAGTGACAGAACTCATCGCCGCGCTTTGCCTCGACAAAGAAATGGAAATATACATTTAAATATTTCATATCCTCGAGTCGGGATCGAACCCACAACCAGTCGCGTGGCCTCATAATTAGACATACTTAATATTTAATTGCTCGTCCACGCTCTCGACTATTTGAATAAATAATAAGACGCGGAAAACAACGTTGACTGTATACGTAATTTTATTTTCCTTTTAAACTATGGAAAGACTTTTATGTGACACAAAAAATATATAATTACCTATTATTATTAGTACCGTCATATACAAAAATAATTTCTTTGAATATCTTTGTACGTGATTTTAAAATACACAAATCACAATATATAGTATAAATATATAGTTTGCGGCGTTGAGTTAACTTCATTCAGCGAGTGTCTTAACTTCATTATTTTCTTTTTAGGGAACATGAAGTCAACTGAAGTCAGAAACACGGTATCCAAACCATGTATCCTTGTCGAACATCGATTGGGCAAAGAGAATAACGTGGAAACGTGTCAACAAAGGAAGTAACGTAGAAAGGTCGGCAAATACGACTTCCAATAAGCTACCAATAAGCTAAATTGAATAAAATAGTTCGACTTTCACATAACCTTGCTGAAGTTTTACACGACATTGACGAGTAATGTCAGCCAATTTCCTAAGGACATGAGATTCGATTTATATTTTAGAAGTTACATATGAAATTTTTAAGTATTTGGCAGATATACAAGACCATCTTTCTCGACTTATTTTACGTAAAGAAAATATAAGCCATTAGCGGCCAATTCGTATATAAATGTATGAAAAAAAAGAAAAGCAGTATTTATGCTATTGTCACAACTTAAAAGCCTTAATCCTATCCAAAAAAACCAAATACATCGAGGAAGTTCCTCACTTCCGCAGTGTTACGCATGTACTAATATACTATTAACTAGTAGTAACGTACAAGTATACGTAGATGCTGTTCGCTTTTCCGTGACTCTTTCACGTTAAAAGACACTATTTAGAAATATAGCGAACTGTTTTTTTTTATTTTAAAATGACTTTATTTCCATGTAGGCTTGCAGGGTATATAGGGAACTTAGTGGTTATTGTTACGTAACAGGTGTAAAGGAGCGAAAAATGCAAGGAAATGAAAATAATAAATTCATTGGCGACAGAAAATAGTACCCTATTTACTTACAAATATTATTTAAAAGATGTTTTTTCTATTTTACCAACCATTTCTATGAGGCCGGTGGCAGCGTAGCGCTCACAAAGTGTGACTGAAAACGCGACTGGTTGTGGGTTTGATCCCCACTCGAGAAAATGAAATATTTATTTAAATTTGTTTTCCATTTCTTCGGTCCTGTTGAGGTAAAGCCTCCAGAATTTGTCGGAAATGGGGAACAGAGTGTCTTAACACTATGTTAAGTTCCTCTGCCTACCCTGCTGTATGCGGGATACAGCGTGAAACTAATTTAGCATCAGAACGCGAAAATATCAACTCTATTTTTGGTTAATACAGATATAATTCCACCCACAATGAAGGGGTTCACGTGCGTGCTATAAATATGTGAACAAGATACATGTTCTGATTAAGAATACAGATATTAGTAAGAAACTGAATTAATTGCATAAGATTTATTTACTTTATTTTAGAAAATTTTACAGTATTATTCGCTTTGTGTGTTGTTTTTTTAAAGATTTAGTCTTTAAGAAGTATAATAATATTTATTACTTATGACTGTCGATGTAACGCGAAGGTTGTGGGTTCAATCCTATCGGAGGGAATGAGTTATTATTTATTACTATTTTCATTTCCGCGCTCTTCGAATACTCTAGACAAAGCAATGTTGAACATTTTATACTAGTAGATGAATCAATTAATAAAAAGTATATACAACGCAATAAGACTTGATGATAAACTATATGTAATTTGAATCGGTATTCCCATTTACGGTGTCGTTTTATTATGGATTATAATAATAATTCTGTATCAAGCGCATGTGTATTATCTACTAACAAATTTTGTAATACAAAAAAACCGAATTTACGTAAATTAAAATAAAATATTTAATACGTTCAAAGGGAGAATGGTCGATTAGCTCAGGTAGTCTTTAAAATTAGTTGTAAAATTTATTTAGATACATCTGTGGCAAAAGTGACAATTCGATTATAAGCTCATTGATAGAACTTTCATAGTTAACTCAAAACCACTTCGAGGTTTAAATTTACATAGTATATACTAGCAACCGTTTGCCAGACAAACAAACACGCGTGCGCTACGAACGATATCTATTTTTAAATATCGCCGATTATTTGGTTTCGAATGATTGATATTTTTGCAAACACTCAATGTTGCAGCGAATTGGAAAATGAGAGAACTGAGATGTAATGTAAACCATACGTCTACTTTGTATTTACTTCTCTAGACAGGTACATACAAAGTAAGTGCAAATTTGAACCTGCGGTTTTAGGGTACCGGTAATTAGTTAGAGTCAGTGTTCTATTTCTCTCTCTGTCAGCTAAGTAAAGGTTACAAATAAAAAGCAGTTTTACGCTCTCTGTACCCTTCTAGGGTAGAATGACAGAACTCAACGTCGCGCTTTGCCTCGACACTAGAGCGAAGAAAATAGAAATATAAGCGTAAATAAATATTTCACTTCCTCGAGTGGGAATCGAACTCACAACCGTCGCGTTACAGTCAATCCCTTGTGCCACTGCGCCACAACGGCCTCGACTATTTGTTAAATATTTATTATTATTAAGTAATATATGAATATAATAAAAAAACTACTATCGAGGTCCGTTTGTGATAATTTTTAAAGTATAATAACAATACTGACGTGTTGTGTTATCTAATCTCTGGTACGTTGTAAAGGTGAAAAGCGTGACTCGTTCATGCGTGTTAATAGGTTAATATTCGAAGAATTTTAAAGTATTTTTTGTATCCGTGAGACTTACGTAGCGCAGCGGGAGAAATTGCGACTAAACACAAACGCAATGGTCGTGAATTCGATATCCACTCGAAGTATAATTTTCATTCTCACGCTAAGCGTAGATCAAGCAGCGTCATTGGGGTACGGAGCTTCCTCCTTATGTCCCCTCTGCGTTTTTGACAATGCGAGGAAGTGTGAAGGTATTGTATATATTATCTAACTACCTACTATCGCGTATAGTTAATATTTCGAGTGCCCTTAAAGGAAGTCAAACGAGATTATCGTCTTATTCTTGAACCGCCTAATAATATATTTATATACGTTAAATTCTTGTCGTAGAACAAGAAATATACTACCTTTTTAATATAAATAATTGGTTTTATAAAAATGTATAAAGCAAGGTCGTATTGAATATTACATTTGGAATTTGTAAATAAATCATATTTATGGCATAAGTATGATAAACACTATAATTATACAAAAAAGAATTTAAATATTCTTATAAAATTGTATTCTACTGCCGCTTGTTTTCAATGAATGTGTATTTATTTAAGTGACATGGTACAGTTAAATTATTTATGTATTAAAGGTATGTGACAGATCCTACTCAGGTATATACAAATTGGAGTTTAATTCAATGTCTTTAGCCAATAAGAACCCTTAAGAGTGGAACCAAGAGTGTGTTTTTTTCTGTAAATTAATATATTAAAAATTAGCACTAACCTTGTGGAGAGATGACTAAATTGTCGCTCGGAAATGCCGCTAGCTCCTCGACTACACGTTTCCCGTTCTCATTGGACAACTGACCGAGTGCAAGCTCCTCGACTACAATATGCTTGTTCGATCGCTCATATATAAATCCTAGGTTTTTGCTGTAACAATGAAAAATATAAGTAATAAATTGTGTATTATGATTCCGTTGTAGCACAGAGGCACAAAGTCCGTCCGGCGACAGCTAATAGACATACTCAATAAATAGTTGTGGGTTCGACTCCCACAGGGGGATTGAATTGTTTTCATTTGGAGCGTGGAGAAATGTGTATCTCAACACTACTTTTCCTCTGGCTTCTTATATGCGGCAGCGCACCCCGTAAGACTAAAATAAAACAGAAAAGAAAATACATTACGAACAGGACAATGATCTAACTGGGAAGTGATTCAACAAAAATTTTATATTAAACGCATTTCTTTATTAAACTACCGTAAGAATTATGCCAATTCTTAATAATAGAGCTTTTTTTGTGTTTTGGAACCTCGGAACCTAAGCCGAAGACACTCCGTTCCTATTAAGACACTTCCGTTCCCCACTTTCCGCCAAATTCTGGAGAAGGATTTTCTTCTAATTCGGAACTCAACGCCGCTCTATGCCTTATTACCAGAGCGAAAAAATGAAAATAGTTAAAATTTTAATTTACCCCAATGGTAATCGAACCCACAATCTAAAGCGTTTACAGTTGCACGCTTGTGCCCCTGCACCACGAATGGCCTCTGTATGTATTATAATGTATATTACTTATTAATATGAAAAAATATCCTAAGTTTATAGTTTGTTAGAAGTTTCTCTTTGTTTCAGCATTATGCGTGATACACGTGAATGCTTACGTTATTGGTTACAGGGTCAAGCCTAAATCGAATATTAATTTAATTTGAGCCCTTAAATAAAACTGAATCACCATTTGCATATCTCTCATTAATAAATAAATAATTACTTGAGAATTGTAAAATTTTAATACATTATTGAATTTTTGTTTAAAATTATATCCTTCTAGTCAGTAACAGACGCGTCCTAATGGGAACAGTGTCTTGTCAGTTTTCGAACTGGACAAAGTATAAATATCTAACCGCTAAATATTAATATCATTTAGAGTTAAATATGATAATAGATTTATAATTAAGTACAGCCTTATTTAAAAAAATAATCATAAAAATTCCGGTACATATCGACGTCAGAAAGCGATTTTAACGCATATCAAAAGAAGACTAGACAATATCGCTTCTCGGCGTCGATATGCACTGTATACAGCAGCCAGTGCCCGTCATCTGCAAAGCCTGCGCTTATATTTTATCTCCATTATTGATATGACTGCAGTATTACGTCATATTAAGTAGTTACAGAAAAATAAAACGAGTATCTCAATGCCAAGTTCCCATACACTTTCTTAATATGATAAATAATTGGCAGATGTTCATTTTACAATACAATTTAATTTAAAATGCATATTGTATAAACTTGAACTCGGGAGAGATAATTAATAAAACAACATATAATAATAAATATTTATGTTACAGGTGTTTCCTTGAGGTTAATAAGCAAAATGCAGCCTTGGGTCTGAAACGGATGACAAGTGGAAAACAAACTGATAACATAAAAATTCATCAAGACATTATTTTCTTGTTATAAAGGTTTTTTTTTATTTTGTAGCTTGACGCTGTGTCCCGATTATACAGAGGGAACCCAGCCTTAACACACACCGTTCACCAATTTTTGCCGAATTTTTGAGACATTGAGTCTTGAGTGGCGGAATTCAACGCCGCGCTTTGCATGTTCAAATGAAAATATTACATAATTCATAGCGATTCTTGTTAATTATAATACACGAACACTCGCACTTGACTAGATACGCGTACGTCCCCTTAACGTCCCTGACAGCTTCCTTATCAGATTGTCTCGAGGAGTCGCTATCGTATCAGCGAGTGTAATAGAGGCTAAGAACGATATCGCTTATATGCAAACGATAAAACCGTTGACCTATAGCTAATAGACAAATAACGATTCAATTTGACTAAAATATTCATTTGGTTATTTTTTCTTTCATTTTTTTGTTGTAGTTTTGTGTTATATAAACAAATAAAAGCTTTTCCCACATAGCAGGGTAGGCAGGGGGAACCTAGTGTTGTATGTGTATATCTTTTCCAATACTCGTATTTAAAAAAAAATGTAATATTGTACCAAAAATGGTACGTCTTTAATTTCTATCAAATATTGTGCATGTATTATGTAATATTAGACAAATTACAATATATCAGTGCAAATACTTACAAACTTCCAGGATTCGAATCCATTCTCTGTTACTACGAAAAATGATATATTTTTGTGTTGTAAAAATTTTACGTTGCTACAACTAACTTGAGGCATAGAAATTCTCAAATTTAACAGACAATCCTCCAGAGTTCAGCGGAAACAGAGGAGAGAAAATGTCTTAATGGGAACGGAGTGAACCTACCACTAGGTTCCCTGTTTCCCATTACCAACTATGCTATATGCGGGACACAGAGTGAAACTTAAGCCTATGTAGGTATATCAAAGTCACGATTCACTTATACCATTGAATGGGCGACCGATAAGAGTTTATTATAATATGACATTGAAATTTAAATATAGTGCAGATAGTAGTTTTTACAAAGAAAGTACAAAAACAAAATATGTTCGCGGATATAATGCGCTTTGTGCATTAAATATACACACACTTTTGAATTGATTGTAAATTATAAATCACCACTGCATGCCGATTCGAATCCCATATTTCACAACATGGTAAAATTTTCCTCGCGAGGGTTAACTATGGATGCATACATATAAAATACAAATATATAATCTGGATATATATATATATATATATATATAATTTTTCTAGCATATGACCTACTAACCTTGGCCTATGTCAATGCCAATATTGCGAGCCAAACTGTGACCGAATTAAATTGTGAAATGTTCGGACTTTAGAAATACAGCACGAACTCATGGCAATTTAGTTCTTTCTCGAGCTACCATTCTATTTTTGTGAAAGAGGGAGCTAAATTAACCTCTTTTATTTGAGTAGACTCACTTGTGACCTTAGGCATTTTCTGGACGACTTGTGCTAAATTTTAAATGGTTTTAAAAATATATATATAACGTTATATCCATGAAACGTGAAATTCGTTTAAAATTCGAGCGTTTCGTTTGATTTCTTGTTGTACGTATATTTAACAAAAAAAAAAATCGAATTAGATCTCAACTTTCCATTTATTAAATCATTTTAGGTAACGTAGTGACGACGCTCTACGTGAGATCAATCGACATACGTTGATTTTTAAAATAAAATAGCTACAAAAAAAAACTTTAAAACAAACCAGGTCATAAAATTCAAACTACCAACCATGTCTCCTTTAATTTCATTTAAACCACAAAGGCAAGTGAATATTTAAAACTATATTAAAATATATATTTTAATTATTCAAGTACAATTCGGTTTCATTTTTAAATTTTCCCTTTACACGGTGACATTTTAAAACAGGAAATACACGCGTAATGAAGGTATAACATTTAAATAACATCGAGTACAGTGTGTTAAACTGTTTAATGGTGAAGGCAATGAATTTATTTATTTTAAAAGATTCTGAAAATTCAAAGTATTTTGTTATATATAACAATGTAATTTTTATTTGACTATATATAATAAATAGTATATTTATCTAAGTATGTATAAAACATCATTTGTGTAATTTTATGTCTTGCTGTAAGCGAAAAAGTTGTGGATTCGATATCCCCACTCGAGAATCGTAAAATGAAACAATTAATATTTTATTTATTTTCATATTCCCGATTTAGATAGATTGATTGTTATAGGCTGCTGGGTTAGACAATGAAATAATTTCGTCCGAACTGGTGGATCTTAACGCCGCACAGATAAACATATTACTAGAGGATTTAAATAATTAATTATTCAGAGAAAGTATTTCAATCCAAACATAGTCCCACCAAGTTAGCCTAGCTTTGAGGAAAAATGATATTAAAATATCTTCATGTATTTCTATGTCACAATATTTATAAACTTGAACAAGGGGGTGACTTGGGGTTGACATTTGGTACTCTCCGTTAACTCAGCACGATGTGTTAGGCACGTGGATATAAGTTATAGAAATATAGTCATATTTTATACAAAATCAATAATTTACAGGACGGCCGATGAGTCGTGGCCGCTCTGAAGTCGAAGGTTTTCTGGACTATAGCGTTTTTATAATATTTATTTAAATTTTGCTGGCTGTTTGCGGGATACAAGGTGAAGGTGAGAAATAATAATAATAAAATCAAATTTCCGCAGCCATTTACAGCTAAATTCAGGCCACGACTGTAGTTGAGCATTAAGTCATAAAGGATTTAACCTTTTAGCGAGTTAGTTTAAGCGGATATCGCATTGTTAGATCGATATTGTCTTCTCTTACAAGACACGTGACAAATGAAGGGCAACGTTTACAAAAGAACTTGTAACAATAATAATTAGCTCTAACATATTTGTATATGCCAGAATGTAAAATTAGGTTATGATGATGAGGATAGTAGTGGCGCAGAGGCACAAGTATGCCACTGTCAAGGTGACAGGGTGTCGATTCCCATTCGAGGAAACGAAATATTAGGTTTTCATTAATTAACTGTTTTTATTGTAGTATTCCCTATCATATTTGGGCAAGCCATTATCATTTACTATAATAATAACATCAGCTTCACGCTGTATCCCGCACAGCAGGGAAGGCAGAGGGAACCTATGATACTCCGTTATCATTTACTTTATATATTATAAAAACTTCCACTACGTTATACGCTATTTTAAAGAATGTTATTAGACAAAATCGCTACAAAAGTTTTTTTTGACTTGGCTGAATATTTACTTTTCAATTAGAGTATAGATATTGTTTTCAAAATGACATGAATATAAGAAGTAATGCACAATAGTTAATTAATAACAAGCGGACGAAGACGTGAACGAGTTGCTGGTAACAAATAATAATGATAAAATTAAGAAAAATAAATAAGAACTTACCTTTTAACATTTTTAGGTAAACAGTATTGCCAGGTGTGACTGTTATACCTCCACTCTCTTACTCTTCTCAATGCGGGAGAATTAAGCTCATCACAGATTATCTGCAGTGCAGTTTCTTCTAATATATCTTGAATGGCTATTATTGATAACCTGGGAAAAAATATTCAAAATTTTATAGAAAACTATAATAGTGTAGGACTTTTCTATTTGACTGGATATTTTTTCTTTCAGTTTAACACTTTATCCTTCATAGCAGGGTATACAAGAAGAACACTGTTCTCCACTTTTCTCCAAAGATGATTTGTATTAAATGGTACAACTTAACACAGCATAAGAGAGGAAATCAAACCAATGACCATGATGTCACAGTTTAAAGTATTATACAATAAGCCATAAATATTGCATAGGCTATTTATATTATAAATAAAAGTTGTTAGAGAAGAGCATCCTGTTGTAGGATACAAGTGTGCAACTGTAAGTGCGACGGTTGTGGATTCAATTCCCACTCAGAGGAATGAAATATTTAATATTTTTGTTTCTTCATTGGTAAGAAGGACAATGTGCAGAGTATCTTAATGGGGAATGGAATGTTAAGACATTAAGACACTCAGTTACCAGATTCTCTCAGCCCACTTGGCTGAGGGGGATATAGTATGTAGCTAAGCAAAATTGTTTATTCAAAATTATAATGCATTTACATGATCATTTGTCAAATGCCACTATAAAAATTATAAGCCAATTTTTTATTTTAATTTCTTAATCCAAAATAAATTATCATAATTAATATAGATTATATGTTATCTCCCTTGGTTACTATATTAAAGTAATTAGCAGTTAGAAGATTAAATACCACTTTGATAAATCATGGAGGCCGCTATGGCACTGCGCCACATGGTTTGAATGTAAACAACAGTTTTGGGTTTGGTTTTCACTTGGGAAGTATTTTTTTTATTATATTGAATCCTGCCACTCAGCTCATGTCGTCATGTCTTGAAAATGCAAAGGGTGGTGCATAGGGAATATAGTCATAATACTAGGTTCCCTCTGCCTACCCATGCTAAATTATGCATACAGCATGAAGATAGACACCTTTCGAAATTAGAAAGAAATAAAACTTACTTATATTCCAAAATAGTCCTGCACACAACTTCTCTTACACCAGGATTTGTTACTTTATCTATACTAAGCTGATTGAGGTTCCATGAAGCTAGACGGCAACATTTCACACCATTCCTTTCAAATGCAAACACTTCTTCAACTATAGGTCTATGAGAGTATGCGGAAAGTAGATCTAATATATCATTTACTGGGGCTGCTGCAAAACCATTTGGTAAAGTTATAGGAAACTTGCCGGGCATAGACAATGTTTTTCTATGGGGGCTTTTCGGTTCACTTATTGTAGAATCATTTATTGATAGATCTGCCCATCCATTAATATGACCATTTGTTAAATGTTGCACACTCTCACTCTTTTGTAGATCCAAACTTAAATGTGTCTTAACAGTACTCAGTCTAACAATGTCCATACCCCTAACTTTTATTAAATCATCTAAAGACTTAAATGGACCCTTTTTGTTTCTGTAATCTACTATATTAGCAGCTATTTCCTGGTTTAAGCCAGGAACACATTGTAACTGGAATACACTAGATGAATTCACTGAACATAATTTATTTTCAGAAGATCTTATACTGTCTAATGAATATGTACAAGAACTAGCTCTCGAAATTTGTCTCCTTGAGTTTGTACATATCTCAGGTCTAAGTAATTCTAGCTTCTCAGCACCAATACCTACAAAGAAGATAACTCTTGTTTGAATTATGTTATCTTTTATATTAAGTTATAAATTCGACACTACATTTATACTAAATAATGTTTAAATTAATTAAAATCAATATAAACGTTTTTAAGAGAATATTTAAATGAGTTATTATTATACACATTACTATTTACACAATAAAAGAACTATTGCATAATTCATTTCCATATTTTAAATTAGTACAAAAAAATACTCTTTATACATATTTTAAATTAGTAAAAAAAAACAAAGACTAATATTTTCACCTGAGACTAAAGCAAGGTCGTCGACGCGCTTAAACCTGCCAATCATTTGCCGATGTCGTACGATTTCGTGCGCCAGCTGCCTGGACACACCGGGGAGAGTCATGAGCTGCTCCTCGGTTGCCGTGTTCACGTTCATTAACTCAGGATATTCTTCTGATGGCGGCAAACTGAATGTATGACTTAAGTTAGACTTGTTCAGTTTGGACCGCCTCACAAAACTTCTAAAGGATCTCCGACTCCCTTTACTCCGGAGAGAGCTAGAACTTTGCCCCATATTTGCACCCGCCACTTTTTACATACATTTATGATAGCACTAGAAATTAAAACAGTGCACACTTTTCAAACTATTATTAGATTAAAAATTCAACGTCTCTCACTTTACACTACTATAACCTGGTACAATATTCTTATATCACATTATAATCTCAACGATATTGTAAAAAGCCTACTTAAATTAAATGTTTTCCTTTCTAACTTTTATTCGTTGTCATATTGTTTTACAGTACTTCTCCCTTGTAACCAAATCACTACAATGAAAATTAGTGACATTTCGATTTTGACATAACAAACGAACTGACGTGTAATAGGGTTGACCGTCGAGGAACATTTCATGACATTCATACGATAGAACAGTTAATAATATTAATCCTCAGTTTTATAAAAATTAAAAATATATTTGATCGTCCAAAATACTACTATCATTTTGTCTAATGTAATGTATATATAATAAATTATACTTTTTAATAAAAATGTATTAATTTTAATAAATATTTGAATTATAGTCACTGGAAATATTTATTATACGTCAATATTTAAATTTGTTGTAAATATTTTATATATACATAGGTATTCTTTTAATTTTTGTGATTTAATTATCTCTTTGTACTTTAGTATAAGTGTATATTACTGAATCATAATATCTAGTTGAAATTTCAAGACAACATTGTTAGACAACTATATATATTACAAACGTCGAAACACAAGCAACCCAAAACCTACAATCAACCCTCAATTATACTGACATTTTATCAAACTCCACCACGATGGCGACAAGTACGAGATAAGTTTATATTTTTATAAGAACATATCTGAAACAATAATTTGATTAATATTTAGGTAAGCAGAAAGTACTAATTAATAAAACACATACATTGAAAAGATTCCGTGCTATTTTCTTTATTTAAAATCTTTATAATCATAACTTGTACAACAGTCGCCAATAAGCTTAGAAATAGTAACTATAAATATTAACACTTCGATACACCTGTAAAGTTAAAGTACAGAGTTGAGTGTGAATGTGTTCGAAAATAAAAAAAAACTTCAAAGTAGGTTGGAAAACATTAGAAAATATCACCAATACAAAATGATTTAGTTATATTTTGGTAATATTTAAATACAAATATTAAATTAGTATTCATTAGTTCAATTATCTATAATTACAGAAAAATTGTTATAATTTCGTATCTTTATGAGATGGCGACTTATTGGAATCTATTGAAAATTTGCGTACAGCTATATAATATAATTTACATATTCAATACAAACAATTTTATAATTTTTATATGTTATTATTATATACGTCAATTAATCATTTTACTTTATTAAATTATATCATAAACAACCAAAAAGTATGGCTACATATAACCCTAACTATTGAAAGCGTATAACTATCGAATGAGAATCTAACCGTAAATCACTATGCCTTTGCTTCATTAATAAAATATATTTATGAAAAAAAAAATGATTTTACAATAAAAAATGAAAGGCTTTGTGCCGCTTTCAGGTATTTAATTGATAAAAACGTAACGTAATAATTCTATCTCTTGTCATTTATTTTTTTAATAGAATTAAAATTAGACCTTTTGGAATTTACAATATTATATTTTAATATTATCTCTCAATATGATATGAGGATGTTACGTGGCTAACACATAAGTGCAAATAAAAATACTATGTTGTTCTATAAAATTGATATCACAGGACACAAAAAATATATATGAAATATTCATAAATAATCAATGTACCATTGACTAGTTCATGTAAAGAAGCAATAATCTAAATGAGCAAAACAATTTTATAAAATCGATATTACCGTAACTTAGTGTCAATACAATATCAAAACGTTTCCATAGATAACTTAACATTTCCTGGCTTATTTTCAATTGCAACATTTCCAGATTCAACATTAAATTATAAAAATATATTTTGAGTAGCAATAAAAAAATAAATTGCCTCCAAAAATGGAGGATTGGAGAATGTCATATTTCTAGGATATTTCGAGTTACTTAAGTAATATTATGTGAAATGATTACAGAGTAAATGTAAGCCGTAGGTCTAGTCCGTTTTATTCGAAGATAAGTTTTCTATAAAAGTGAGACATTAAAATCATTCCTGTCCATAATTATGTATGTATAAGTGACCTAACCGAAAATATTATCAAAGGGAATCATCTTTATAAGTAATCTTTACGCTGGATCCTGCATGTAGCAGAGTAGACAGAAGACCGCTCAATTTTTGAGACATTGAGTGTTGAGTAACAGAACTCAACACCGCGCTTAATCTTGTTATCCGCGTGAGAAAGTCACGACAAAATCTTGAGTTATTATCAAATTATGTGGGTAGATCACTTATACATTAACAGACTGCTTAAATTATGCACTTTAGCCACCTAACATTTATCCCCCGTTATAAAAATATACCTCTCTTACTACTTGTCATAGCTTATCAATTTTCACCGAATCCTTATTTCATATAAATGAATGATTATTTTATAATTTTACTTATAACTGAAATTATTATTTTGGATAGAATGAAAAAAAATGTTTAAATGGAAAATAGCTGCCTTAGAAAATAAATGTGTTATTGTGCTAGAAGTAAATGAAATATGCCAATATTAAATATGTCAATAAGTTACACAAACACACTGTAATGTACATAAATTATAGTTCATATAGTAGCAAAATAAAGCAATGTTCATACAGATCAATAATTAGAAATAAAAGAGAATTAAAAAAGATTGAATGTAATTTTTGAACACAATATTATTGGAATATAAAATATTATAACATTTGTGT
The DNA here is from genome assembly GCA_037355905.1 of Heliconius aoede. Classification (NCBI taxonomy): domain Eukaryota; kingdom Metazoa; phylum Arthropoda; class Insecta; order Lepidoptera; family Nymphalidae; genus Heliconius; species Heliconius aoede. Next base: position 558,884 of record JBAIZZ010000017.1, read on the forward strand.
AATATTAGAAAATAAACAGATCACTTAATGCAAAAAAACATTGAAAAAAAATTGTTGTACATCAGTTTACTTTGAAAGAAATATATGAATATACCTACATTTGCTGCTATACGATTCATTTAATACTTAAGTAGGAATCTGAAATAGCTATGCTCTGTTTAAGTTTCTCAAAGTAGAATTTAAGTACTTTCGAGTGATTTGATAATAGTGACCTTTAGTTCATAGTGGAGAGAGCTTTGGGCGAGAGTAAATGAAACTTCATATATTATTCGATAATTTACTATAATAAAAAGCACCAAACCACGTTTGGAATGTTCTGTATTGCACCAAATGTGAACATAATCCAATAAAATATTACACTTTTTGTATCAAGAGCATCGCCAGGTTTAAGAAAATAAGTTTGTATGTACAATTTAAACAAAATTAAGTGTTACACTCATAGTATTGTACTAAAGTAATAAAAAAACATTTTCAAGTATCTGTTGTAAGTATCATATTTCTATTTAAATCTTTCATGATGTTTACTGTTTACATGAAAAAAAGTTGCCATATTAAAAAAAATCGAATGTCACTATTTGTCGATGCCCTTGCATCATATAAATACACTTGACACTGGAATCAGATATTGTTTTTTTAAATAAACAAATTTTGTTACAAAACATAAAGGTCACTATTACAATTCAATTTCTTAACCACTCTAATAATATGACCTTACTGATATCACAAGCTATTTATTATTATTTATTATTTGAAACAAAGTTTTTTTTATAAAATACAGTTATTTTTCTATGCTCATGTATCTAATAAGATAGAGTGGAAAGTGTGTAAAATTACAATTTATGAATTATGAGCAATTATTAATACTACATATTATTGTAAGATTTTTTACCTGCTCATTTAATTCAACTAAAATATACATAAATTAAGTTGATCGTAAGCAATACTCTAATTGCTTATATATTGTTTAGTAAACATAA